>JAQGBX010001012.1:0-28243 GCA_034698745.1 Megaphyllum sjaelandicum
ATTAAATTCATATTTTACCAATTACGTTTAGTACATGTGATTACTAAATCAACTTACCTAGTCCACTGTCCTGAATTCCATTGTCAATCCAACCTGCATCCCATATGAACTGAAGCACGTCTAACTGAAATTTTATGAGACGTCAAGATTTAAAGAAAGTAAAACAACATACGTGGGCAAGTGATATTGCAGTCATAAAGGCTGGTAAAACTATTTGTAGATGAAGAACACTGTCCAGGTAGAACCTTCTGGCAGCTATTTTTCGCCAAACTAAATACCCAAGAAGTTTGACTGTTGGAAAGGCAGTCTTTAAATGTGGGCTCTTGAAAACAAGATTCTCCTAATAATACAAAATAAAATAAAAAAATTAAACAAATATGTTAAGACAATTGTCACCATAACAATCATTGAAGTCCAAGAAAGTGACATACTTGGTTTAGGACAGCAAGAGGGTGAGAAATCCTCCAGTGGACTTTGCAAACAGACATGGGTTGATGGACAAGTTGGACCACCTGGAAGCGCAGAACAGCGACGATCTGGGAGAGCTTCACCATAAGGACATGGATTCTCAATTCTTGGAACACCTGAGTTCAAAACAATTTTTAAGACCTAACTCAAAATTGTAAGAACATATAAAGAAACCAGACTTACACATGGGAATGGGTGGGCATGGTTCAGTGATACAATTCACTTTAACCAATCTACATTCCTCGTGCTTCCGTGAGCACAAGATTTCTTCACAGGGATCGTGACAGGCACACATAGAACATCCCATCTTATCCAACTTATATCCATGGGAGCACGTCAGATTGCACGTGTTGGCTTTCGCACAAGATGAAACAGGAGCTGTAAGAACAAATCATATTTTAACCCTACTGTAAAAAAGGCAGCCTTTTGTCAGATGTCCCATTTTGAAATCTACATGCTATGAAAGTGTCACGAATTTCTTACCGGTACAGTTTGGCTTCTGACCTGGCAGAGATTTGGTGCCAGGAATTTCATGGCCTGCATCATCTACACACCAACAGGTGTGTCCAAGGGAACCACATTGGACTCGAGTGAAGCTGCCATCTTCGTCGTCGCATTTTGGCAAATGTATGTCGCCCAAAAGAACGCTTCTTTGTTGCGTCATGAACTGAGCCGCAGCAGCATGGTGTTCGCAAGCTTTTAAAAATGATTAAGTATGCAAAGTTACAAAAAGCGTAAACAGATATCACTAATAAGAGTAAGGTGACGTATACCTGTCTTCATTTCTGGTTCAGTGCATACGGACTGACATCCATCTGAACAACACTTTTGTGAACCAGAGCACTGATGGTCACTAGCACATTGTGAGGCATTCTCACAATGGCCAAATTTGGGCATGAAACGGTAGGGACACTGGCCAGGCTTCACTGAAATTATTTTAGGTGAAAAAAGTATAACTCAACTAGTTTATCAGTATTTGTCAAATCAAAGTTTTACTACTGGCATGTTGAAAACATTATACCTAGCTTATTGCAGCAAACGCCATCAGAAGAATCACTTCCTTCATAGTGACAAAAATACGAATCCGGGCAAAGACTGGATGGGCCGCAGGCTCTTGTCATGTTTGTTAACGGATGGCGTAAGGCCTGCCCTACTGGGCAAGTTGCAGATGAAGACTTTACAGGGACACCTAATGTAATTAAGTAATGCAATTGTTTATTAAAACGATAATCGACATGGCTAGAGGCAAATTTTAAAATGGAGAACTCAACATGAAACGCACACTGAGGAACAGCTGGGCAAAATCCACCATAGCAATCAACTTCAACAACCTGGCACTGGTGATTTTCTGGGCAAGGTGTGCTCTGATAAGTTAGACAAAATTATTAAGGAACTCGAATATTGATTCAGAAAATATTGTCATAATCCAGGATATTTACAATACGTTTCCTTACATTACAAGGATCCCTGCACTGGCAAATTGGGCATCCATCACTGTCATAGTCAAATCCATAATCACATCCAAGGCGACAAAGTAGGCCATCGCAACCTTTACGTCTCTTTACAGTACTGCAGTCTAATTTGTCCATCTTCAAATCAGAGATTCTACTTCCCCCAATCTCCACTCCAAACTCATCGACGCACCAGCAAAAACCAGAATGGCACTGAACAGATTCATAGCTCCCATCCAGGCGACAGTCAAGGCCAGGCAGTGCAAGAGAACGTGCACGAGCTCTGTCCACGGCATTAACACCAAAATCTCGCAAATATTCACACACTAAAATGTTTTTTAAAATATATTGTAGTACAGCTAGTAATCAACAAGAATCAATACATTTGTACAGATGCAAATATTACTTGTAGGAAGGCGCTGAGGCGGCTTCATATGGTCCAAGCATGAATATCCACATTTGGGGGTGTGGCAACATTTTTGCGTGCCTTCACAATCATGATCATTACTACAAGTTGAGTTTGAGCACTCGAGAATATCAGCAGTTGGGCATGTGCCGGGTTTTGAATAACGAATTGGTGGGGGTTTGCCTAAAAACATAAAATTAATTGTTCGCAGAGTGTTGTATTCTAATGTAAATACAAAACTTAGAAAGGTGAGGGCAATTTGTTTTAAAATATACCATCTACTAAGACATTTCTGCTTGATATAAATCTTCATATTGACTATTCATTCCAGAAAAGCAGTGCTTAATGCCAAAAAATGTTCTGAATAATGTACAATTTTTGCTATTTCCTATGTATTCTTTTTGGAATGAAGTTAAATCCTGGAAACATTCATTATTTGAAGTGACATCATGCATTATATCCCTTCTTTCTAAGAATATAACGACAAGTATACAACCATACCCAATGATATTCAAGTAATTTTAAATTTTAAAATATTCAAATATACTATTGTGTGTAAATTTGAAAATAACCAATAACCTACTTACAAACAGGATAACTTTCGCAAAGCTCATCTGTGCAAAAATCGTTTTCAATGACAACACATTCCATCCCACTTGCGCACTTGATGCTCTGGAATTTTTAAAAAATATTAACGTACTTGTACAAGTGAAAGGAAACTGTTCAAGAAATTTTATCCGCTTCACAGCAGGGAGAAACATGACCCCATTTTCTTTGTCAGACCCACCTCACACAGATCCGCACAGTCACAAGTTTGGCAGCCATCCGAATTTAATTTGTAACCAAATGGACAAGCCTGAGTGCAGAGGATGCTATCGCAGGACCTTGGGTCGGCACCTTCCATGTCTGAAAATGTATTTGATATTTTAACAACACTGTAAAATCTGTTAGCATAATCATGAGCAAAGATGTTGAAATAAAGGTGGAGTCATTTAATAATCATGGCTTTACAAAATATATTACATGTTCATAAAAAAAAGTTCAATGCAACCACCAAGTAAAAACATCGTTCATCACTTGTGATATGATGCCAAAAATGGGTTAAAAGGTTTCCACAAATCCGAGATGATGAAAAGACATGAAAAAAATTTTTTTTTGCACCCAAGAATAATTTTAGAAATATTCATTATCCAGAGATGCACTACATGTATATTGCTTGGATATATTATTTGGATACTTGGGTTTTATCCCTTGCATGCAAACATATCAATATCCAATACAGTTAATTATCATTTTCACCTTTAGATCTGCATTTCACATTATCTGCAGGTCCCATCGAGCGGGGGACTTTAAATCCGTTTGGATCAACACACCAGCACACCATCCCATTCCTGCTGCACTGCCTAGATTCAAACAAGCCTTCTTTGGTGCACTGCGGAATATAGCCTTGCCCACTTTTTTCACGACTGGATAGCAACTCGGCCAATATTTTTTGTTGCAGGCATGGCGTATTTTCAGCCATAGGAGAGCATGTTAACCCACACTGCTCAGAGTCGCAGCACTTTTGCAGACCTTCACACTCCATGTCATGCTGGCACATTTGTCCACATTCACTCTTAGTTGAATTGGGACATGTTCCCGGTTTAACAAGCTTTTCTATATCTGGGCAACAGACGCCGTATTCCATTTTTGGTTGAATAATGCAATTGAAAAACGTTGGACATTGAGGTTTTGTTGAGTCGAGGCCACATAAAAATAGCTTATTACGCTCAGACACTGTCAATGCCTTGCCAACCAGACATACATTATCCAATGAACGAGGCTGCTTGCCTAGTGAAATATAAAATTGTGTATAAAGATCCAATTTCAATACAATTCCAAATAAATGTTCATGTAAAAACTTAATAAATTGTTATGTAACAAATTCCTTCTTTACATCTACAATCATGCCAAAATGACGCTCTTAATCGACCTTAATCAAAGAACGATCTGCTTCTTTAATATTTGTATGCATTTTTTGGGGAGTATTCTAAAAATACATGGGAAAATAAAACCCTAAGAAGCTTACATGTAGGTATTGGAGGACATGGGCCATCCACACATGTGACCTCTTCCAACTGGCATTGCGTGCCACCAGGACAGCGGACACCTTCACAAGGGTCCCGACAACGGCATAAGGGGCAGCCTTGTTCATCTAGCTGGAAATCATAGGGACAAAGCATTCTACAAAGGTGTCCGGCACAGGGTCGAGGAGCTGCAATATTTCAAATGAAAAAATAAATCGAATTATTTTATATAAACTGAAAAGCCAGTCAGTGCAACAACATTTGATAGAGAAATCCAACTACTTACAGGTGCAGTTGACAGCATCTCTTGACTTTCCTCGAGTACCACCAATTTCGAACCCAGTATCATCTACACACCAACACTGGCCAGTATCACTCTCACACTGAACTGGCTCAAAACGACCATCTGGAGTGCAAGTCAGGAAGTGCACACTGGGTTTCTCGCTAGATGCCAACTCCAAGGCTCGAGATCGCTTTTCAGATGACAACCGTTGGTGCTCGCAAGCTGTAAGGAAGAAAAACGATAGCATATAGACTGTGGAGTCTGTGGTCGGTAACTTGACTAATCACTATTAAATTCTGCATCTTTTAGTGAAATTTACCAGTATATACAGGTTGAACACATTGACGTTGGCAACCATCATAACAGCAGATGAGAGACTCTTTACAATCATCATTTGTGGTGCAATTGTCGCTAGACAAGGTTTGACATACAGTTACATTATTGCCAACAGTTGGCGGACATCTCCCCATCCGCGAAGAAGCTGCAAGCAAAAATAAATAAAATATTAACTACTAAAACATGTTGATTCCTGAAATATTTCTCACTAAAGAAAAAAAAATTCATGATTTCGTCCAAACTTATTTGAAAATTAAGAGATATTCCATAACTTTTTGAAAAAAAAAAAAACAGTAATAAATTAATATTCTTTCACATCAATTAAGTACAAAGTTCAATTTACTGCTATTGAGGCCATGCAAGCACGACTTGCTTTCTTCAGCCAACCAATAAGTCAAAAGCTTACCTGCATTGTGGTTTAATTTGTGCATGCATTAAGTCACGCCCCAGTAATTCTTTTGCATAAATTAGCAATACTCCATATATGGCATAGGGATAAAAAACATCAATGTGCGTGACATGCTATGAGCACGGTGAGAATGAATTTCAGGAAATTCTTTGGAATCAATCCAATGACCCGGCTTTAATGGGCGCATATACTGTAAGCCATTCCTAATGGAATTACAAGATGATTATAGCAAATTGCACGAAGCGGTTTTTGGATTAGGGCGATAACGCAGCTAAGAGCCCGTGGAATAACTGCATGCCTAATTGTCAAATAAAAACTATTTTAATAAATGTTTTTTTCCTCATTTGCGTTTCCGGACGTGTGCACGCTCTTTTACGTGCACATTGCACCGTAGCCGACCAGGACAATGCACATTCCATAACATATGTTGTGACCAGCGTACCATACAAAGTCTAATTAAATGTCTACAAGTAGCATTCTTCATTAGAAATTATGGCAAAATGGAAGTTTTCCATGCGTAAACTATAAACTAATTAAAATTATTTTAATAACAAGAAAACGCCACTAGAGATCAAAGAACGCGACAGATAAAAAATGAAGCTTCTAATCATTGTTTTCGAAGATATTTTTATAGTACCGAAAAGTTTGTGAAAAATAAAAAATTAATAGCAATTGGAAAATACTGTATATACTGTAGCATGCATGTACATGTTTCAAACCCTTGTTGCTAGCGCCATATAATTTCGTTCGGAAATACACAATTGAAGTTATCTTTTTCAGATGATATTATTTTCTTTAAGATAGGATTACAGCCTCGTCTTAGTATTTTTATAATGCGTGAATGACCCGCATAAATACGAAGTAGACTATTCAGTTACGTAATTTCGTTTTAAGAATTACATTCTTTGACCAACACTGTAAATCTTTTGCATCAATGATATGTTCAATTTCATAGAGTAAAAACTTCCTTCTCGAATAAGCAATACTGGGAATGAAGAACGTCAACTACTAGTACAATTGTACGAAATCACAGTGTGAAATTACTACATTTTTTGGCATAAAAATGGGGGGGGGAGATCATTGAATCGTTTGAAGATGTGAGATGTCTTAAGTTTCTTCTTCATTTTTGTTTTTAGATAAAAATAACGCACAGTATAATGTAGGCCTACGTAGTTGGTCAATGGTCCTTTTAACATCGTTAACAGCTGATGTTAAATAAATCTACATGGTTTTCGATAATTTACTAATATTTATGGTAAATACAAGTATTCAATTTGTGTTATTCTGAAGTAAAATACTTTTAGTGGATACCCCTTAATAATATACAGACCTAGTGGTATAAATGTACATGTAGATGACAAAGAAAAACCTAAAATTCATAAAAGTATGCTGTTTCAGTGTTTCCCCGCATCATTCCCAATTTCCCAAAACATTTACACACATGAATGAAAAAAAAAATTCCAAGTTATATTATACTGTCGGATAAAACCAGTTACTTGAGAAGAACAGATAAAAATGAACTTTAAGTACGATTTCAAAACCGGACAACTGCCCTTCTAAGACATAGGCAGTTTCTTTTCGGGATAAAACCATGCAAATGTGAACATCGCATCATTATTCCTGCCCATGCAAGGCCAAAATTCCAGAATTTCACTCCATAAACAATGAGCTTGAATCGTTAAAAAGCACTTCGTTTAAAAGCTAGCTACAGTATCTTCTCTCGTATCATCCTGGCAAACCAACAATGTTTATCTTGGGCTAAAAAAAATTTTAACTAACGGTAACCGGATAGATAACGAGTGAGAAAGCCATTCAGAATTCCCAACAAACAGCATGTGAGCAAACCAGCAAACAAACCGGGCGAAGTCATTTCCAGTCGTGTGTACTCTTGCCCCTAATTCCAAGGTCAATTCGCCTATTCCCCTCACCTGGGATGACCTTTGGTGCCTCTAACCTGAATCATTTGGGTTCGCACACCACTGACCCGCATCGGTTGACTGTTTGGACATAAACCGGATGACGATGCTAGCAACGTAAACGATTACCATAAAAATGCAATTGTTCAACGTTAACGAGAAGGGGATGGGGTTTCAGATATCATTTTGAAACTCGTTGTAGTTTTTTTTTTCCACCAGTATTTAATGGCATTGCAAGACAAGAAAATTTCAACAACAGTACAGCATATAATCGCATTAATGCAATGTTATATTTCCAAGGTTGGAAATAAACATCCTGTCAAATTAGATATCTCATCCCTAGAAGATTCATTCGATTATTTTCAATCATTATTCAATCGTGTTCATACTGTATATTATAGAGATTATTTGCTTTACATGTACATGTGCAGTACATCCTTCGGTATCATACCATGAAAAAGCACGAGAAGATCGATGTTCAACTAGCTTGGGACATTCTTCTCAAACTTTGTACTACACGTACTAGTATGTACATGTAGTTCAAGCCTCAACCCGGAATTGATTTTCCTTCTTGGTATTCCCCTGAATACCCCGAGTGACTTTTACCCCCTTTTTGGGGAGGGCCCTGATGCTCTTACTAGTCCAACGGTTTTTTTTGTGGACCATTGAGCACCAAATTTAGCTTGAATTCCTTTTTGAGGTCATGAAAACAAAGGCTTACAACTTTCCAGTTCACCATTCTCGCACTATTCATTCATACCGAATTATCTGAATTGCCCATCAAGTTCACGTGATGTTATCGAAGTTTGTCGATCATCATTGTGAGCCAATAAGTGGAGCCATCAATTATACCACAAACGGAGTTACTACACTTACTAATCATAAAAACATGAGCTTTTATGTAGTAATGTATTTTTATTTTATAATTTTGTGATCCCATCTCAAAACTTACTTGAGATAGAGAAATGAATGGACAAAAATCAATGGATACAATAATTTTTCCAATAATAATAATAGCTTTATTCCGTGAATGGAAATGGAATAGATAGGATACACAAAGTATCTCTGACACCTACCGAATACATAAATTATTTGACATAGAGTCACAGTTGGGCCTTAAGGCATTGTGATTATCCATACAGGTTAATTTCCACAGTATTAGAATACAAAATCTACATAGTCTGACATGCGCAATGTTTGCACTCTGTCTGCCAATATAATTTTGGAATTTGTTCTCTCCAACGAAAAAGCAAGAGAAAAACCTGTCGTCCATATGCTCTGCACATTTCTGTAAAAGGAACAGATTCTCAGCATTTCTAAGGTGTAAAAAATTGAAATGTAGTGAAAAATGGGATTCAACTTATAGCAATGTTATTTGCAGATTTTTTTTCTTGGTACACTCAGTACAGATGTAGTTTACCACTTCTCTTACTCCTATAAAAAGCCATGGTGGCCACAAAATTTTCATTTTCAATTTCCCTGACTTTTCCTTCACTAAAATCCAAAATTTCTCTTACCAAAACTTACTCGTTAACGCATATCAATTTTTTTGTAATAATGAAAAATAAAATAATAATTGCAATGAGAAACTTGGCAAAACACTACATTTTTTTACTTACAAGTCTAGCTGACGATGATTGGAAATGGAGCTGCTAGAATATACTGAGTGCACGGATAGCAATTTGCTTTTATTTGGAAAAATTTCCCTGACCACTCATAAATTTCCATGATTTGCATGACCACTTTTTCCCCCTGACTTCCCTGTCCTGTGGCCACCCTGAAAGTCTTACGAGAATTCACTCTTTAGCTTTTTGTTATCACTTTAGCTCAAAAATAAGTGCAAATTCACCTCAGCAGAGATATGTAGCAGTTCACGAAAAAGGACATGGGGTTAAAATGCATAACTCAAATAGTTGTAAGCATTTCAGCAATGATACCTGGGTAGTCATCCCCTCGGCCGGCCTCCGAGGAAGGGATATGAAATTACCTTTTGAAACGAATTTTGAAAAGAACTCTTGGAACTTGTTTGAATTTAAGAATGAGGCAGACATGAATACGATTTGTAAGAGCGTGACTTTTTCAGTGTGAGAAAAAGCTGCTTCGGCATGAGCTGGCAACCGTGGGAATAATCACTTTGTTTATCTTCGTTTCGTGCCAGTAGCGATGATAAGCAAGTTATAATTGAAAGTTTTGCATTTTAAAGTTCAAATTAACCATGATGTAAGGTGATTTAAGACCAATTTCATGATAGAGACGCGATGTTGTATCAGGCAATATTAAACCAAAATTATCATAACTTCCCTATGATTAAAATCGCAAAAAAAAAAATCGCTGAAGTTTCTGTGAATTTGCATGTTGGACAAGGTCTTTTTGGGTGACGCCATCACCGACACAGTACAAGAAACGTTCATGTTTTAAACATAAAATGCACTAAAAATCATCAATTTGCATTAGTTTCTCAGAAATAAAAAACAATGAAATAAAAAATAAACCCGTGGTGGTTTATGGTAACCTACAAAGGTTTTGGATAATATTTATGCAATTCTTTTTCGTTAGAAAACAGCACGCTACAAAAATTGAGCAACAAGCTTGTGAATAAGTCGGTGGAATTTATGCACCAGTGTTACATGTAGTGAAATAAGATTGCTACACCCCTTGCAAAATGCCATTTTGTCCCAATTTATTAGTTGAACAGAATCCATCACAGATGGTGCTGGTATTTTGCAGGGATCACTCGCTATACTGAGGTTTTGGGAATCGCTCGTTAGCAATTTCGATTAGTTTCTCCGGAATTCTGTAGAATTCCGAAGTTTTTGTGTCACATGATCCCAAAAATCACTCATCACATGAGAAGGTCATCGCTTCAAATGTTCTACTAAAACAAACCATGAGCTAGCTCATGACTTGGTAGCCATTTTTCACCTATAAACTTTGAGTAAGCTCAGTTGCATGCATCAATGAAACTCTTTAAATGACGGATAGCAGCATGGTTTTCAACAATAAAAATGTTAACAAATAATTTACCGAGTTCTATTACATTTATGAGAATTGTAAGCGAAAAAGATTCAAAATCTGACCAAGTCGACCATTCAAAAACAGGGCTCTACTTTAGGATACAGACAGTAAATGTACATTTTCGCAAATTTTGCAAATGTGCAGCAAATTTCTAAGAACGTACAGTACATGAATATGAACAAATTCACAAAATTTATCAATAATGAAAATATTAGATAAGCTTACGATTGAATATGCGATTTAACACTTTGTTAATTTTCTTACCTTGGTTCATGTGGACCAAATGCGCCATGTTGATGATCACCGTCATAATGAATATGCCAGTCCTTAGGTTGATAATAAATCCACTCGTGTCCATTTTAAGAACTTTTCGAAGTTTCTATTTTATAAATATGCTTCGATCTTCAGCGCCCTTTCCTGTGAAAGTAATAGAAAACATATTGCAAATTATATTTTCGACATAATTTTTCTATGCGCCTAGCAACAATTTTGACCCTTGAAATATATGTAACCACGGTTTATAAACAAAAGTCAATAATGAATCATTAGGGTAGCACACGGATGTAAGAATAACAAATCCACTACACTGTATAACCGCCGCATAAAAAAATCCAAATGACAGTAATTTAGACAAGAATGGAAAAAAGGAAAATAACTAAAAGACGATGGGAAAAAATCCCATTTTTAACGTAGCTACGAAACCGAAAAAAGTACAAAAAAATAGATATAAAAAAGTTGAAAAGAAGCGTATATTTATTATTATAATTATTATTTTATAAAAAAATATACATGTATACATGGCATATCCATTAAAAATTAAAGCGCAATTGGAACCTTATCCTGGAATAAGACGAATGCTTAATATTTTCCCTTTTACTAAAATATGCTAAGTAAAACTGCATGTTATTGAAAACAGTTTTAGTAAGGATACTTTTCTCTACACTGCCCTGCAATTATTGGGAAAACTAACCACACAAAAATGGCTGCACTTGCAATAGTAACGCAGATTGCTTCACAGATGGCGCTGGCATTTTTAAATGAGTCGCCCTTGTCAAAATCCTGTACTTGCTAAAACAACATTCTTGGACGATATTAATCCCTCTTTTATTGTAAATTATGCATTTATCTACCGTAGTTAGCAACACCAGATTACCGAGTAACAAATGCAACTAAGATGCTCGTGGTGACATCAATTCAACTCAGTACCCTATACTATCAGTAAATGAATACCATGGTAGGTGGGTGTAATTCATCAACCCAATTTATTCGGTAGTTACCACCGCATTAGAGTGGACCTCAACATCATTGCAAAATTGAATTTCGTGAAGCATCTTTTGGAAGAGAGTTCCAACGTCATCAATTGTAATTGTTTGAGTACCTGTAACATCACTTCAAGATACCCAAAAATTCGGTTCTGATATTTGAGAAACACACTTAGAAATCAAGTTGTTTGCATACCAAATATGTTTGTGCCAGTGCACAAAAAAATAGGGCTAAGCAGTAATCGCACTGAAGTGAAGGTATACACCAGGATCAACAATTCTCATAAATTTACATCCGGTGTCACTCCATCTACCTTTTTCACTCACCCCTCTGTTGACCGGTTTCTACGAACTTGCACGTTTAGTCATACACGGATTTAGCGAAAGACTGTTATTAGCCCATTAACCGGCCCACTTTCGTAAATCCCTCTTTTTCTTGTCATGAAACGTCACTTCTGCACCGTTGGAGTTTGTCATGAAATGACTGCACATGCGCGTTCAGTGGGCAGCAGTCACATCTTTAGGTGGCGCTGCGATAACTGCATAACTAGAGATATGCATAACCACACTTGCAACAAGGTCAATAACTGCTCGTGTAAGAACGATTGTTATAACAATGAACAAGTCCAGTCATTTTCTTGTCATTTCCACTTATTGTTGGGCGACATTAGGTCGCTTAATTTTTCTCCACAAGAATTTTCCATTTTTTTTTCATGACAAAGGTAGAAAAAAGTACCCCTTTGGAAAGAACTGTTTCGAAATTGCATGCACAAAAGAGCTCATGAATAACTTCCTCTTTTAAACTATGCAATTTTGTTAAACATAAATAGCGGGAAACGAGGTGGAAAGCATATATTAAAATCGGACTTACACGCAAATTGAAGGTCCATGTACTGCTACACATTGAAAATTACAGAAAAAAAATCGGAACTTTTTATTTCAATGTTAATTTTGTTTTTCTTCAACACTTACAGCCCATGAACTCGAGTCACAAAAAAAAAATAGCCACTCGACCGTGGCTGTAGCTTGTAAAAACCGTGATCTGCCCAAAGTTTTTTTATAATCTGAGAGAGACGTAGACAGTGTTATAATCTGTTGATGTGGAAAATCAATGGGGAATATTACTGTCATCATTAGCATCCTAAGTCAGGGTCATTAATCGTTGTCTAAAAGTTAAAAAACAAAATAATTTTGGAAATTTTTCAGGTAAAAAAAACGTGAAAACACACACCCATTGGATCAAAAAAACTGGCAATTACAGCACGTGGGAGTATACACCTTTTTTTAAATGCCAGAAAAAGGTGTCTCATTCGTTCCGGGTGGTTAAAACAGTGTGAACGGACAAGTTCAATGTAAATTAACCAAAAGTAGGTGCATGACCTGATGGTACTGTGCATTAGAGTGGGTACTGCTATAACATGGTTGTCCCATGCTTCATATAAGGCAAGTTTTAGGTTTTAGCTACACCTTCGAATTGGCTTTTTTTATTTCACAGGCCTAGCGTGCTTGGCTCTGCCTATTTAAACTTGACCTACTATGGATGGCCATCCGAACATCCGGTCGGAAGTTTAATAAAGCATTACTGGCGACCTCTTCTCACCTATTTCAGGTATAAACGACCGAGCCATAGTCCGCCCACCATGCTTTTACCTTGATCAATATTAATTCTGGGATCAATTTAACCCGTCTTGACATCGACAATGTTTTTATATTTTGTAGAACAATAAAGTGCTGGATTTTAGTTCGTTTTAATTTCTATAATGAAGTTAAATTAACGCTCATTTCAAGGAGAGAGAACAAACAATATTACCCCAAAGGATGACCTCTGACACACGTCGCACGATTTCTAGTGCACGCAGCGTTAAAACGTGTTAATTTATAGTTTTTTAAGAATACATTTTTATGCCTGTAGAGATTTCCCAACGTTTCAACGACCATTAAATACAAAAATTGTACAGGCGTATGTGGCTAGGCATGCAATACCTTACATTTTTTAAAGTCAGTGTACAATTTATTTCATTCAATGGGGAGAGGCTTTATCACGATTTCTTCCTGCACGATTCTTTACAAAAAATATACATATAAAATGCAAGTTTATTTGCAGATAATGAACCTATAATGAATTGTTAGAACTACGTGTTATTCTAAGTATAACTTTGATTCAACTCTGATCACCTATTGTTACGATTTTTTTAAAAAAAAGGCGATAAAGAATATGCTCATTTACGATTTAATAGTTTTGGACACATTTTTTGATATCTCTAGAACGTCCCTAATTATAAGTAATCATAAAACGCATCTCAAAAGAAATTAAAACGTGACGATTACATATTACACGAAAAACTGAATGGCGCAAAATCAAAAATTCGTAATAAATACTCCCTACTTCCATTATGAAATACTGCGAAAACTTCAAAACTTGTTTAAAATACTTTCCAGTTTTATAAATGTGTTTGGAAATGTACTTCTCTTTGAAAATGTAAGTTAACTTTGAAATATAAAACAAAAGTTACATACTTCTTGATGAACTACGAGGAAAATTTCGATTATCAAAAAATGCATCCTTTAAAAGATATGTTTAGTTTAAATAATTATCAAAAAGTTAATTGCTATATGCAGACTTTAGTAACGTCCTAGGCTATTTTTATATTTTT
Organism: Megaphyllum sjaelandicum; assembly: GCA_034698745.1. Lineage (NCBI taxonomy): Eukaryota > Metazoa > Arthropoda > Diplopoda > Julida > Julidae > Megaphyllum > Megaphyllum sjaelandicum. Next base: position 14,267 of record JAQGBX010001012.1, read on the forward strand.
AATAAATAGTTTACAAATGTATTGTATAATCAATGGACCTTATGCAGAGGATTTCGTCAGTATGCATATACAGCATCACGTGACAGTTGTTGATTCGATGAAACGATCACGTGATGTGCGCTCGTAGCCTCATACGTAAATCTGAATAAGGTACGTTGTGTTAAAGGTGCTTTCTGTGGTGTAATGATTCTTAAAGGCACATTCACAGTAGAACACTTCGGTTTTTAGCTGCAATTATAACCGACTTTGCAACCATGGTCCAAGATGCACGTGCATATACATGTACAATAATTGCATATCTCGCAATATAATTGACTTTGCAACCATGATTTTTGAGGCCCGGTGATATAATCGTACATATCGCAATAACGTCTTGCAACTGATGTTTTTGCAATCCTCCATCGTCGCAAAAATTGACCCACATGCATGTATGTACAGACGACAATGGGTCAAAATTGCAATGAAGCCAAGACAATTGAATTTCTTTGCTTTGACCGAAATGCGATTCTTGTATTTATTCGTGTATTTATTATATTCAAATTCTGTTTCTCCGAATGCTGCATTGTCCATTTTTTTAAAGAACGCCAAATACAATTTATTGCAAGACAGGGATAATCATCATGCTCTAAATCCTGTGCATGCGACCTAATTTGGGGGATAAGAAACGGAATATTTTCAGGAAACGAGTAATCGAGAATTACATAAACCATAAATAACGCGTAAACACGATCATCGGAATGAAAAAGAGTAAACCCGCCCTAAAAATGATACACGCCTTGATATGGGCTGATGTGAAATGTGATCGTAAATGACAGAAATCCTAAGATTCACGCTATGTGCATTCGTGCGGGACAAAAAGACCATTCTCGGTGTACTTCCGTGATGTAATAAAAAGAATAATAATCATAGAAGCTTAGTGGCCCATTTTCCAAACTGTCACAGTAATATTATCATTTCTTTTTTATAAAAATGACATCAAGAAATATTGTTCCCCCTGTAACCAAAATCAAACATTAGTCATCATCTGTGTATGTTTTGAACTCGTGCTGCATCAGCTATTTACATGTATGCTCATATTACATCCTGATAAAGGCAGGTCACAGATCCATTGAATAACATTGAAAATTTCATCAGATATCCCTTAGATATTCAATAAACAATGAATAAATGAACCATATATAACCACCTATACGCTCAACGTATCTAGGGTCAGGGAAAAACTTAATTGCTGCATGATGATTACACATGTCACGTGTGTTGCCTAATATCCCGAAATGACTAAACTTGTTTAAGTAATGTATAAAAATAAAGCGTTAATTTAAATCATATGTAAAAAGTACCGTTTGGTATATACAGTATAAATTTAAATTGGGTGTCTTATTTTAAACTAAAGTGAAACTTCATCTTCTGGAAAGTTTTGAGAAAAACTATACATGTAGCGTTCTCAAAAGTGTATCTAAATCTCAAAATTTCCAAATGTTCGATCTTCTTATTTATTCAAAAGAGAACTTTGAAGTTTGAACCCTTCAACCACAAAACCAAAAGTTTATAAATAGTTTTAGTGAAACATAAGTTTTGTAGAAAATTTAAATGCATGCATGCAATTCATACAAAACGAAATTTAGCTTTGGATGACCAGAAAAATAAAACGAAAATAGTAATTTCTCTCAAGATTCATTTCTTTCGATTGAAGTGCAGAAATGAAAATTAAAATTGATTTAATGAATTGAAAAGTTCAGTTGTTATTTTTATCCGTGATCAAAATCGGATGAATTTTATAATTCTTTCTTGTAAAACAAACAAACCAACAAAAAACGAACGTAATTGTATGTACAAAAGGTATATTTTCGTTATTCAAACTGAACAAAATTATTCAATGAAAGTTTACTTGTTATTAATGGCAGTGATCAAATAATTATGTCTTGTTAAACAAACAAACAAAAAATACGAAGTAGAGATTGCAAGTAGTAAGGATTTATTTCTCAATAATGTTTTTTTTTTTAAATATTTTTGGACATGATCAGGATCACATTAACAATTCATGCTGTCAAAACAAATAAACTACGGTATATATATAAGGGCTCGTGGGTGGAAAATTGAGCATTTTCCAATGAAAACGTGTTCATCTCTATCTAAAAATTCCCAAATATTCGATCTTCTCTGTTGTTCAGAAGACAGAACTTGGAGCCTTCAACCTCAAAATCAAAAGTTCAATAAATTACCTTAGACAGAATAAATCTCGTCCCATCCACTGAATGCACGAACTGTCGCTTTCGAAACGAGGAACTCAACTATAATCCCAATGCACGAATCATAAAATCACGAAGCAGAATCCGGTCTGTTTGCACTAAGCGTCAATATTGCAATCCCACTTCATGACAGACGCTAGAGACCAGCACCGTCTTCCTTGCAACTAACTGGTCAGTCTGGTCCTGCCAGGCCGTGCCTATGAGGTATATATGTGACCTCCACTACCTCTTATGCAAACTCGTACGAAATCAGGTTATCGTCATGGTAACCCAATAGGATCCGTTTTCCATAGCCTTTAGGATGTATGCATTGGGGGTAAATTCGAAGTGCAGATTATAGCAGGGAGCAGTCCTGGTGGGGAGGATGGAGGGTTGATCTTACTTTTATTGTTTTCTTGCTAATGAAAACAACTCCAGTGAATGGAGACAGACGTGAGGGGCAATCATTTTTTTCGTCTGAACCGGATCAAGCCTTGAAAAGGCTTTGGGTGGGGGTTAAAGTTTCGGCCGTTGGGTGACTCCCAAGACGCGCTTCTTTTAGAGAGCCTATACTCTAGCTTCTTTGATGAGGAACCGATCAGCTCATTCAAAACTTATGTTCCCTGAGGCAAGAGTAATGGTCAATTGTGTGAAAGATCCACGTGAAAACAATAATGAGAGTTTCTTTAACTCTTGATGGAGTTTGTTCTTTGTAATTCGACTTAGATTTAAGTAGAACTTTAAGAAACACAATCGAAGGTACATCTATTAACTTTTTTTTTTTATCTATCTACAAGAATTTTACCCCTAATGAGGGGTCGGCTACAAGTGCCATGCGTGTTGATCGATATCCCATGAACAGTTTTTGAGATAATGACACATAATTAAATACAGTGAAAGCCGCTTAATTCGATCACGTTAGTTCCAACGATTTTGATGGAAATATGCGATGAATGTCTAAAAAACATTAAAAATCGACCGTATCAATATGATCGGGTTCAGCGGCTTTCACTGTATGACGGAAAAAACAAAAAAAAAAAGGTTTTAAAATTTTGGAAAAACTTTTTGTTTTACATAAAAAGTTTTCGTCGTTTCTAATATTCGACGAAAAAAGTTCAAGTTTTAATCATGTGACAACCAATTAATTCATTTCATGCCAAGAGATTTCATCTACTGATAGGAAGTCAGCATTTGCCACAATCTCTGACTGCATGTCATGTACTAGTAGTTGTAATGTCCGAAAAATTTCCTTAGCAAATTTTAAATTCTGCGTAAGTATTAATAGTATTAAATTCCATGGTTTTATCTAAATCTCGCTTTCCTTCATTTTTCATGTGAAGACAGTTTTGGTTGGCAACATTTAAAGACAATCCTGTAGTCTTAAAATCTATGCTCGTCGTCTGCTCCTTCATTGGATTGATAGACATTCTTCGAAATTGACTATTTTCTAATTTTCTGTACATATTTCAGTATTTTTGAATTATTGAATTAAGCCATCGTATAAAATCTTTTTACATCATGCAAGTAAGAACATGCAGGCATCATATTCCAGAAATACTTAACAAGGTCGCCATTTCAATAACATTAAAACAGAATATAAAATCCAGTGTTTATTATCCGTCACGTAATGCAAAAATATTGAATTATATACAAATAAAAAATAAAAAAAATAGAAAATATAGTCAATTTCGACGATTATCTATACATGAAAACAATGAAGTAGCAGACGACGTTTGCCTAAGAAATTCCAACCAAAAATGTCTTCACACCTGAACGTTGAAAGTGCCGAATTTTTAGACGGATATTTTTTTAAGTTCAGCATTTTAGTACATCATAATTCTTTCCTATAAAAAGTGCAGCAAAAAACCAAAAACCTGAATAGTATTTGCAACAATTAATTTACATGCTTGCGGTGAATATGAACATTCTTGCGCAATTCCTTGAACAGGTTTTTATTTTTTTACCTGAAACTACGCATTCATCACCCGGACTGCCAACTTCAGGCAACTTAACCAAATTTTAATTTTAAACCGCTAAAGAAAATTTCCATTTGAATACCCAAGTAGGGAGCATCGGCATGAATGAGTACACTGACGTCAAATCCACTAGGTACGGGATAAAACCAGGTCAGTATACGAGACTGACGTCAATTCCAGCTCTCAAAAAAGGAAACTCCGAAGGTGGCTTCTTTCAAAGAAACCCAAATTTCGATGAAGAAACGTCAGAAAACAATAGGCAATAAGGATCTACTGCTGGACGCCCCACCTTAGCCATCACCACCAACTTTCTTTTATCATTGTCATCAGAAGACAGTCTTGAAAATAATCTAGTTGCTGGCTTCCTGTTTAGACTTTTTGGAATTCAGTGGTCCGTGCACCAATGGTGGAATAGAATGAAATATTATGGGACGTGGTCCAAGTACTTTCTCCACTTTCAAGATGTCCTTCCTGATGCAGAAGTCGACTTTTGTACGCTTCACAGACCGACAAAAGTTGGCGACAATGACAACGATATTGTCTCCGAAATGGAGAAAGCGTTAGCTTTTGAATATGTCTTCTTATTACAAACAGATTATTTGAAGACGCCGAAATGTCGCTTGGACAGGATATGCTTCATTTTATCAATTTTCAGGGTATGTATCTTCGACCAAACGTCGCCAATGATTAACAATGTACAACTTACAAATTTGAACATGATTGCACGCATGCAATATGGAAAATATTGAACATAAAACAGCTAAGGTTCCACCAGAAATATCATATTCAACTTCCCTGGCTTTTCCACGTTAAAAAAATAAATTTCCCTGACCAACGACATGCAAAACTGACATATGAGAATGTTATTTACGATTTTACAAAATTTGCACGGGACAACTTTCAAAATTTACTAATGTAATTAAAATACGAAATGAAATTTTCGAAAATTTTACAAAATTTGGATTCGAAAAATGCTTATAGTTATGAAAATCTGTACTGATACGTTGAGAATTTTGCAAATTTGTCCTCAGAATCTGTTACAATTTTTCAAATTTCTCCTCGGAAACAGTTGAAAATTGAGAATTCTGTGCTCGAAAACTTTTCACATTTGTTCTGGAAAAGGTTGGAACTCTTGCAAATTTGTATCACGAGAAGTTTCAGCATTTTGCAAATTTGTCCTCGGAAACTGTTGAAAATTTTACAAATCTATACTCGAAGACTGTTGAAAATTTTTTAAATTTTTGCTCGGAAAACGTTGAAAGTTTTCCCAATTTGTCCTCGAAAAAGATTGAACATTTTGCAAATGGGCTCTGAACTAAACCCTGACTTTTTCTAAATTGGTCATTCTTCCCTAACTTTTCCAGGTCTGAGGGTACCTTATTTTTAAAATAGAGACAGATGTACAATATATTTGGAAATTGATTGAAGCAATGCCAACGCAAGGCAGCGTTTACATGTTGTTTTTGGCGTTTACAGTGTTTTATAATGCACGAACCAAACGAGCATTATAAAATGCCTCCATAAATACGAAGTAATAAGCGGAACACTAAATCAAGACAATATTTTCTCTATTAATGTTACACTGGCACAACCGTTACTGCAAATACATGTAATTTGAACAAACTTTGCCAGCTAGTTCCTGAAGACTGTTTGCTCGGTTTTTAAATTGTACCGGAAATTAGCGTACTATCCGTGGGGTCGTTTTATACAAAGGTAAAACGCCTGAAGCAATGCGTTTTAATATTGCACGTAAACGACAATTACACTGGTTAATCAAATATTTATGATTGTTGGCCGCGTTAAGGATAAGAGTACGTTGTAATTTCACCAGAATAGTAATCGTATACCATGTTTTGAACAAAATTAATTGAACAAGGGTAGTCTTCAAGCAAAGAGTTCAGAATGTCATTAGGCCAATGTGACCTCTCAGACAATTTGATTTCATACTAACATCATACTTCCGAATAGGATGAAGGAAAAATAGCATTGTTCATTTGAACCGAAGGCAGAAACAATTTTCATAAACCCTTGATTAGTGGTCTACGAACATCTAAGCAACAACAAATTCTCAAATCTGTCTTAGTCTGATTATAAATTGTCTGGCGCAGACATATTCGTGCTTGTTACACATGATTCCCTGAACCTGCATACTTATTCAACCGTATAATTGCATCGTTAGCTTTCTTATGACCAATAAAGAAACTTGCAATAAATTCCACCCTGGCTTTTTTTTTTTTTTTTTTTTTGGAAAAAAGGGTAAAAAGTGTGTGAGGAAGGTGTGAACGACATGTAATGGGTGGTCCATATAAAGTTAGCAATGTTAATACAGAACTTCCAAAAACCAGACTTTACACTTTACTTTTCTGCATTGCTTGTTTTTAGCCTTCTCTTCAATATTCTTTCCAATAGATCTGCTATTTTGACTTTTTCTGCTGGCACCAGTATATTTATTTCTATTAATTATTTGGAATTCTTTGGCCCTGGGGAAAATGATCAGACAGTTTTATGGCCTTGGAATTCCCCATGGATTTAACGTCCTCAACGCGGTGCCGAGTCATCAGGGGCGATTCGAAATGGGCGTCTTCGAAATGCATGTTCCCTCTACGCGCTAGACGAAATCGTCTTTTTCGAATGGCCCTCGGCACAAAACAAACCCACAAACAAGATGGACGCGATTTGTATTTTCTATACATAAATTGTAACTGGAAACTTTAAATAATATTTACTTTAATGAGAATTCATTATAAGAGCTGAATTCCGTCAATAAATAAAAAACATCTTTTAAATGATGAATAGTTTTGAAAATATGCATTTTGAAAAATACTTTAGATTATATTCATGCCCTAATAATAAATCGCATTAAAAATGAGTAATGAATAACGATTGTCCGCTAGTAAACCTTTTTATGTTTAAAATAATTCGTGATTTAATTTCACGAGCATATCTTTGCTTTTTATTATGTTTGTTATACTGTATTTCGTTTCAAAATGCTGTCCTTTTTGTTGATGCTTCATGAATTCATGCTAGCTTTGAATTTTTCTATTACTTACAACCTAGTGGGCATTATCTGAATGACGTCATAAATTTGTACCCAAATCTTACCAAGTGAAATAACTTTTCTAAACACAGTTGATGTACTAGTTATTGTAGGGGTTACATATGGCTAAATTAAATGCAATACCCTAAAACACTTGATTGCTACTTTGCCTTCCTTTCATTGGTTTCTGTTAAACATTATGAAATCATAGTTTTGTATGAGATACGGAGACTGAATGGCAGTTCTTACCTGACCTCGTTGCACGAGAAAGAATAGTTGCGTGGTTTCTCACTTCTACGTTTCAGTTTCTTTTTAAATGCAGTACATGAACACTTGGAAGATGTACAGAGGTGACCTCTTCCTGTTGTTAGTGTCAGGTGAATAACGAGTTACCTGAGGGTGCCTCTTCTGGCCTGCAAATGCAAGCAAAACAGCAAAATAAAGACAGGTTCATCTTGCAGTTTAGGGAGGAATTTTGGCAGTTCTAAGCAGATCTAACTGGCCATTATTTTTAAGATCTATACTCGCAATTTCTCTGGGGATAAAATTCGCATGTATTTAGGTTTAGGGATCAAGAAAAGCAAGGAATTTGGTGGGCGATTTACATGTATCAGGATGCAACAAACTCCAATTAGGCTAATCTTGAGATTCCATTTTTTTAATTTATATAAACTGAGTAGATAACATTTTAATCGACTATTACCTCCCAGTACGTGTGGGTTTTAATTGTGGTAAAGGAGTTAATGACAGAAACTGTCTCAAAGAAATGTACATGGAAATTCTAAAAACCGCTGTCAATTGTTTTCTTAAGTTCATGCTATAGTTGTTTATATATTTCATCTTAAAACTATTTCCACTTGCGAAATCTTTGATTTCCAAGTCATCAATGTTCTTTTGTGAAAGCTAAACTCCAGTACAAACTATGCGAAAACCATAACTAAAAACCAAAAACTCGATACTTTAAACGTGAAGGAAACCAAATTCAAAAAAATTCATGAAACTAGTTTTTTAAAACCTGAGCGTACACACTGCAAAAACTCACATCTAATACCGCCATAAGTTATCAATTGTTTACTATTTCTTCCTTTTCACTAAAGAGCTGTAAGTTTTGTTTGGGATAATTTCATAAGCCATTAATAGTTTAATGATATAAATATCAGTTTACGGTACGCAATCATTTGCATACATCAATTATTAAAAACGTCATGAAATAACAGAGACTAAGTACAATTAGGTGCATCATTTTTCAATTCTATTATTTAGTATTTTACTTACAGTATATAGGGCTTACTGATCGCAATCATGCAGTAAGTACATATAACAGGGTGGTCAGAAAATTTTCATTTTCAATTCCTCTGACTTTTCCCTGACCAAAACTTACTCGTTAATGCATATCAATTTTTTTGTCAAAATGAAAAATAAAATATCAATTGCAATGAGAAGCTTGGCAAAACACTTGATTTTGTTACGAGTCTAGCTGAAGAGGATTGGGGATGGAGCTGCTAGCAGACTGAGTGCATGGTTAGCATTTTTTTTTATTTGGGAAAATTTCCCTGACATTTCCGAGACTTCCCTGACTTTTCCCTGACCTATGGCCCCCCTGATATAATTACAGACTTCAAAAGAATAGATGCGATTTGAACTTATAATTGGTTTCTAATTTCAGAAGCTACAATTTTTACTACTTATTTTTTCAATCATCATTAGAACTTGCAAAAGCTTCAAATATTTTGTTAACGAATAGCAGCATTCAGGAAACGTGCATCCTAGTGATCGATAGATACTGGAGCAATTCCAGGAAACACCAAAATAAAGTAACCCATCAAGTTATTCCATCAGTGATTTTTATTTCTTTGCACACTATACTACTTGTTTTTATGCACTCATAAACCTCGCAATGGTTCTAAGCTTTCACTAGCGACATTCGTAACAAGCGCATGATCATCGCGTTATCGATGGAAACTGGAAAAAACAAGCCAACTATTTCCAGAAAAAGCCCTAATAAAGCCACCCACCAAGTTTTTTTTTAAATCAGCTTTTTTTTTCATTTTCTTGCACAGTAGTAAAACTTGGAATCTAACAAAAATTGTATGAGATCAAATAAAGCGTATTGAAGTCATTTCAATCAATTTTTTGCTACCCCCACGCTAATGTCTTACATGTATATTGTACACCGTGTTGTAGACCATTCAAAAACACTTCATTCTAGATCATTCAGAAACACTTCATTCTAGATCATTCAAAAACACTTCATAACCTCCAGATATCCATTCAACCAACCATTACATGCATTTGTTAAATTATCAGTATATCTAGAAAAGTTTCAATGAAAATATTCCCGGATTGTATGGGAAAAAAACCAATGCAGGAATTTAGTTTTTCGTAAATCAATACACTTGTACTACTGCCAAGTCATAATACATCATTACAGTGAAAGTCGCTTAATTCGATCACATTGGTTCCAGCGTATTATGACCGAAATAGACGATGAGCGTCAACAAACTCTTTAAAGACTGACCTTACTAAAATAATTTGTTGTTTTAAAAATACATGATTTAATTGTACATGCACTTACACATTTTTTAAAATTATATTTATAAAAGAAAAGTTGCAAGTAGTGTTTTCTGTAGCTTGTTTGCTGCGATTAAAAGACTTTCCCTGTATCCCTGCTTCATAAGTAACACAAGAATCTTTAATTTCAGGTTTAAGAATGCATTAAGACAATAAAAATTGGCTTACATTTGTGACGTCACTTTATTTTTACCAAGCATTACCATGCATAAATATACTTAATTTCTTAATCTTAAAATGAAAAAAAAAAAATTTGACTTGTGTCTCCTCTGATGTGGGGGTGCAACGTACAGAATAACCTGACGTAATTCAATTCAATTTTCAGCTCATCCACGCTAATATCTTATAATCTAGACTGTACATTGTCCGCTCTTTGAAGAACTTTTCAAACAACCTCTCAGACCGGTATTTTTTTTTTGTTACCTGACTGGCCTACATAATGATTCGTGTATCCGCGTGGGCATTTAAAGGTTCTTGGCCATGTTGCATGCATTATGATTTTTCAGCACCGATGTCGCTCTTTTAAATGTTTTTCCGTTTTAATCTCCACCGTGGTGCTATTTTTCCTTTATAATGCATTTATTGGACCAAAATTACGGCATACCGCTTACGTCATATCATTGCGCCGTTTGGAAATTATTTTGAATAATTTCACAGGTCCACCAGCCTGCACCAATGCTGAAGAATTGGAATTTTCCTACCAGTTTTCATTATGCAGAGAATGGAGTTATGGGAAATTACCTAGAAAACCCACCAGGATGATTTCTGTAGAGTAAGTGTTTGAGATGGCCTATGTTTAACATTAAAAAATCAGATGCATTTTTACTGATCATCGATCAGTTTTGGGTAGAATTTGGTCCAAAAAAGTTATGGACATACATCATGTCTATTTCAATAAGTTTTCTCGTATAATCACATTACGAGCTTCAATGTATGCTAGATGATACAGCGAAATCTCTACATTTTGAAAAACAAATTGATAGAAAAACTATGCATGGTTGTTTTGAAAGTTTTTTCATGGAACAAAAAACATATCAAAAATAACATGGGACTTGGGTTTTTTGTTTGATTTTTATATCTTTAATGGAAACCTGTTACGTCCAGAATCATTCCATCATCTGCAGTACATCTTCTGTATGAAAAACGTTATCATTGAATTTGTTCAGAATTGTTTGTTTATAGTAGTTCATATGTTATAATATTATATTTTTAATACTTCATGTTTATAATATATTTATTTATTTCCACCATTGGGGTCATTTTCCCATTGATGTCCAGTACATTGATTTTCATTCGTGAAATGAAAGCAAGGCAATTTTTTTTTTGGTTTTCTTTGTAATATCCCATCAAATTTAAAAACTTTTACGAAGAAATTAACAAAAAATTGCCAAATAAAAAAGACGTTTGAGCTATTTAATGTGACTAGTTACATGTTGTTTTTCAGGAATGACAATTATCAATTTGAGAATCAATTAGAGGCAGAATTCGGCAACAAATTGCACTTCTTCGTATTTTCGACCCATGAGGCAGAATTGAATTTCAGAAACGAAACTTATTTACGCATTTTAAGCAAACCCTGGCTAGAATTTGCCCTCTGGATCCCATATTTTGGTCGGCGAAACTTAATGAGCGCATTTCAGCAATTTTTACTAGAATCGGCAATGCCTCAATCTCCATACACAATCTTCAAAATGGGCAACCTTTATGAAATCATAAATCCATGGTTGCTTGATGCAATAATAGATGAGAAGATATTTCAAACATTTCATCAGCTGCACATTCAAATTAAAATTGGTAAGTGTCTGTTATTATATTATGGCGATTTTAATAAAAATAACAGCCCTTTTTAATATAATTTTTAAGTTTATTTCTACTATGATCTGGTGCCAAAATAACCTACGACCACAACACAAGCTACACGCCTTTTTTTATTGATGAGTTCTTGTTTCGAGTTGCTAGGACATTTGTTACGTACGATACATTACTGACTATGCCAAAAACCAAATGTTTTATACTTTCCAGAAAGTGGCAATGCTGCTGTTGTTCAGCAATGGATCGACATTGTTGGCAAACTTCAAAAGCATGGTTACCGTTTATTTAAAACAAAGTTGGATAATGACAATGCAAATGCGAGAACGGGGGAGTTTGTGCCATGTTTTTACACCTCATGGATTAAAGCACAAGAACAACAGCCAGTAAAAGCTGTGATTAATCCACTAGGTAAAAATATGACAATGCATGACTAAATCTTAATAGAATTTAGTTTCCCTTCTAGAACATGATTTAACACAGGCACAATTCCATGATTTATTGCAAACCGAAATATTTTGGCATATTTTAAAGTAATTAAGCAGCTTTTCATACCAATTATTATAAAACTATCATTTCTTTTAATTTTGGAAATCGACAAAATTAACCAACGACTCCATCAGTTTACTTGCTAATAAAAATAATAATAAAAATTCTAAAATAGTTTTCAGTATGTCATTCACGCATCTAGTGTTTTGCGCCATTCTGACAGATATCCTTCATTAATCGACTTTAAAAAGACTTCCAGCAAAATTAAAGGTTTCCATGAAAATTATTACGCTGGGAGTAGGAAATGCTAGACGAAATGACTAAATATGTGTCAAATCAAAACTTCATAAGGTAAATAAGTCGATGATTTATTTATTTATCACTAGATCCAAACGTTAATTTGGACGAACGACTGCGTGATCTTTTGGTAAAACCAACCATCAATTGCAACCGAAAAATTACAATCACCGTTGCTGCTGGGGAAGACCATGCAGATTTCGGAGCTGGAACTTCTCTACAATGGCCCGTGTGCGTGGAAGATTTGCACAAACCATGCATAGTTTATTCAGCAAAGTAATAAATACTTTCACCAAACCTTTAATTATACCTACTTGAACAACACAGGAATCAACGAATGTCAATGGCCTTATAATCTATTGTTTTCTTTGAATAGATTTGGAGGTCCAGAAACCTTTGAAACAGCAATGGCCAATTTAGGATGCTCGGTTTTCCTCTTTGACCCCACGCTCAACATAACTGATGAAAGCAGAGGACCAGAAAAGAGAATCCGAGCTTTGAGTTGGGGAATGGGGACAGTCAATGCTAAAGTGTAAGTCGAAGACATGTCACACACATGCACGTATCAGTCTCAAATGCAAACAATTCAATTAATCAGTTGTGTTCACTGTCAATGAAAGTGTTTCAGGAATAGAGGGCACGGAGTCAGAGAACATTCTAACCTACGTGAAGGCAAGTGACATTGCAGCGAAACTAAATCATAATAATGCAGTTATTGATGTCTTACATTTGGATCTCCATGGCGGCGAATGGGACGTTTTGCAGAATTTGGTTAGCAGTCAATTAATTGAGGTACATTAATTTGATTAGATGCTTGAATCTTTTCACGCTTTCAAAACTTGTTGCTAATCTTACCAGATACAGAATATAGGTGGCGCTGCAAGCTATTCAAATTTGTAGGGCGCTTCAGAATGCGACACCACGGACTCTTTTATGGAATCCGCCACCGATTAGACCGCCATCTAGCGACTGATTTAAAAAGCAAAAGATGTGCTGGTCTTTCTCTTACCAATACACCATCATCATTCTTACAGTGCATCGATCCGAAAACTAGTCGTCATATAAGTCACATCTAGTCCATGATCCTGTGTTTCTTAATCAAAAGTTTCATTTGACTTTTGAAACCAGCACACCCATGCATTTTGAATAGCCATCAGCGCCACCTACATGGAGTGACAGTCCAAATAGCATGGGCAGCAATTTTCTGCATTTTAATTTGCAGAATTATCATCAGATTGTGACCACCATTCATGTGTGGCATGGAGAGGAAGTGTTCAGCTTGATTGACCGTTTCATGCGACTCCAAAAGCTGTTAAAAGTTGGGTTTGAAGTATTTTATTCACAGTATATAGAGGACAATTTAGCAGTCAGCGACCAACAAAACCATAGTTGTTGCTTTATAGTTGGCTTGCTGAAAGTAAGATAACAGCAACAAAATGATCGGCATAATCTTTTCCTAAGGAAAACTGCTTACGCTAGCCGATACGTGATTTTTCTATTCTATTCTATTCTTTACTCTGCAGTCAGTACATAGTACCATGTGGCAGAGGGGATCATCATTCAATTTAAA
>JAQGBX010001013.1:0-28239 GCA_034698745.1 Megaphyllum sjaelandicum
GAAGTGCTGCTGACCAGGCGCCATTATTACCTACCTGGTCAGTTTGCCCAATGTTTATGGACAAGAAAACAGATGTTTGTCGCCAATAGGCCAGACACAACCCACGTGTTCCAACCATTACGCAACACCTCAAATTAGCAGTTCTGAAAACTACGTTTCCTCTCCAAAACGTTGGAAGTTTTAAAGACGCAGTTGTGTTTATCGAAATATTCTGCAGTTGCTGGAGAAGGTGATCTTCCAGAAAGGTTCACTCCAAGGAAACTTTGACAGAACTTGGCTTCCGAAACTGGAAATTCACAAGTCGGAAAGCCGGCTCGGAAACTTGCATTCCAGTTTCGAGAACAAAGTTTCAGTTTCCTTGGTGTGTTCCCATCGTTAGTAAGAGATCTTCCATAAAGGTAAAAGCTGCAATGGGGTGAAGTCCAGCTTTCAACCAGAACTGCATCTACTGTATACCTCCAGAGGCGCGTTCGCTATTCCTTTATTATCGATTTATCAATAATATTAGAAACTGCAAACAACTAAGATGAATGTTTTTGAGGCCAAACTCAAATCAAATTTGGAAGTAATTGAGCACAGAAATGCTCACAACAATTTATCTTCAATTTGTATATTTTTAAGGCAAAGATATTGGGCTTCTTCGTATAACAGATTTTCGTTTATTTTTTTCTTGTAAGGTGGAAACACGATAAGATAACAAACAAAGTTTGATTTCCGAAACTGCTGGGTTCCTCAAGAAATTTCATACAGCATTGAACTTCCCTGACTTCTCCCGGTTTACAAACAAATTTCCCTGACCAATGACAATGTCAAAATGGAAATATGCCAATATATCCACTATTTTGCTACATCCACCCAGGAAAATATTCAAACATTTTCAAAATTAACATAGAAATTGTTTGAAAATTGTACAAATTTAGCATAAAGGTTTTTTTTCAAAATTTTATGAATTAATATTAGGAAAATTCTGAAAATCTGTTCTCTGAAAACTTGAAGAAACTAGAAAATGTTACAAATCTTTGAAATTTTTTTTTCTAAAAACAGTTAAAAATTTGGAAAATTTGTGCTCGAAAAGGTTAGAAATCTTGTCAATTGGTATTTCATAACAATTTGAAAATTTTGCTAATTTTTCCTCGGAAACTGTTGAAAACTTTACAAATCTGTCCTCTAAAATTGCTGAAAAGTTTACAATATACACTGGAAAGTTTTAAAAAGTTTGCAAATGGGCCCTGATTTAATCACGAGGAAGCATTGATTTTGGATTGTGACAACATTAACACGTTGAATTTCTCTGACTTTTTCAAAATAAGCCATTCTTCCCTGATTTTTCCAGGTTTTACACGTTTTCCAGGTCTAGGCGAACCTTGAACTGGAATGCAAATCCACGAACAATACGTTAAACGACTTTCCGAATTGGGAATTTCCAGTTTTAGCAACCAAGTTTCGTTTAAATTTTCTTGGTATCGTACATGTGCAATACGTTCCCAAATTATACGCTACATGCATCAGAATCAAGGGCTACTGACAATTACAACGAAACAACCTGCAGTAATCGCAATTAACTAATGATCAGGTATAAGCTTGTAATCGATATTTTGATCCACAATTTCAGACATGATAATTTACAAGGGATAAATTTTCTTCTTGGATTTCACGCTTACAGTGGCGCCCCTTCTGTCTGTCGGCCACATTCACAGTCAGCAACAAATTCGTTCAAATATATGTTCGTTGCAAGTCGCCAAACGCGCGAATTTCGCTCGGTTGTTATAGCTAACCGATGAACGGTCGGGTATAATAGAAGCAATTATTTCATTAAGGATAACATTAAACAAAAAAACCGTAAATGTGAAAAGAAAAGAAAAAAGCAAATCCTTAACGCCAGACGAAAGTTGGTATAGTGGCTACTTGCGAGTCAACGCAATTAACAAACCGCTAATAAAACTATCGCATCACGCACGCAGATAAATACAAAAAAAAACAGCTATAGGTTTCATAGCTATTATCATAGAACTAGGCCGCGACATGCAGGTGTACAATTCCGGTCGACCATTTCAAGACGAATGGAAAAACAAAACCATTTCAAACTGAAATGTAGCGAGATAATGCCCTCCTGGTCCATGAAAATGGACAGTTTTCAGGATATTGCAACCAATTTTTACCTTTCTAATTGTTATTGCTGTACAATTAAAGATGTCTGAGAGATAAATCAGTCCAAATTTGAAAGGCAGCTGAGAAAGAAATTGTAATGTATAGCAAAAGAAAAACTTGGAGAAAAAAAGCAATATCAAATTGGACTAGACATAATTTCGATTTATTTTCATGGATTATGGACCTTATACATGTAATATGCAGCCCCACATTGCAAGCTGACCAAACACTGACCTCAAAAAGACGTCAATTTTTGGGCATTTTTAATTAAGGAGTGACATTTTGACGTCATCTGTAATCAAAAAATGTCGTCAAAAGGA
Source organism: Megaphyllum sjaelandicum (assembly GCA_034698745.1). Classification (NCBI taxonomy): domain Eukaryota; kingdom Metazoa; phylum Arthropoda; class Diplopoda; order Julida; family Julidae; genus Megaphyllum; species Megaphyllum sjaelandicum. The sequence continues at coordinate 2,469 of JAQGBX010001013.1, forward strand.
GGGACATTTTGATGTCATTTTTCGGTCATACATACTGTATATAAATGACATCTTTAGTCCTTAATTGACGTAATTCTTTGGCCATCTTGCTACGTGGGGAGTTACGTTTATATATCGCCTATCACGTGATCTTTTCATCGAATCAACAACTAAAAGAACGTTCCTAGGGGAAATTTTCGCCAATGGAATGGATGATATGTCACGTGATGTACATGTAATGTACGCATACTGAGGAAATCTACAGTAAACATTCATTCACATGAATCCGTTTTTTTTTTTGCAAAAGTGCGCTCAAGTTGGATCATATTGTACATTACGTACGTGCATATACAGTTATATATTGTACGTAAGAGATGGTATCATGTGACTTAAAGCCAGTAAACATTTACTTCCACTATAATTTCAGGAAATACATGTATCGATACTCAGGAGATGACGTAGCTGAACGTAGATGTAAATGTAGATTAAGTTCCACCAGACGGTGCATGCGCACTATGCATTTCTGAGTGTACGTTAACATTTATCGCAACTTGGGGAAAGGTGAAATTGGTAAAGTAACGCAAGAGCAGGTATCACGTGACTTTGCAACGCATTATCGACCAAAAAACATTTATGGTAATTTCAGTGAAATACAATAGCGGTACTCAGGAGATGACGTAGGTGCACGTAGATGTAAATGTAGATTGAGTCTGTTTGGCGCGCATGCGCACTAAGCATTTCTTAATTTACGTTAATATTCATCGCAATTTGGGAAAAAGTTAGCCTCTGACCCTCAACGTCATCAGGCAAAAGTGTTCGACAGCATTGGCGGGATCCACAAGAAGCGTCGACGTTCAACACATTGGGCTTGGCGCCCACTGGTTTAAGCCTAGATTCCAAACAGCACGATGGGGGTACGTGGGGTGGAGTAATTCGCAGGCTCAAAATGGGATTTTCGTGGGGGTATCGGGGGGCTGGCTTAGTATAAAGGTTGGGAAAGAGAAACATAAAGAAATAGGCAAAAGTAAGGGACACGCCAGGCGTATTTTGGAATGGGGTGGAGGGATTGGAGTGGGTGTGGGGTGAGGGGGAGTCGGTAACAGCGCTGCGATGGAAGGAAGGCATCGCGCAATAGTAATGGCAATGGCGTGTGTGTGTGAGATGCGTTGCAGTGAATAATTGCTGACATTTGGCGAAGGCTTGACAGCCATCCGTCAAGGTTGGCATGACAACTGATGGCTGCAGTGCGAGAACCTCGCGGGGAACAACGGGAACCGGAACACAAAGGAGTTCATGGCCGGAAAAACGAAGAAAGCGCCAACCGAGGATTGATACCTCTGATGGAGTGCTTGTGACAATAATTACTAATCGATTCGGTTGCCAGTTTGCTCCTTGTCGAAAACTGCTCCAACCAAATAAGGACTTTCTGTTGGACCATTAGCCCATCGATGGACAAATCGCTCCGATAAAATCGTTTCAAAATGAGCCGCTGAAAATTTCAATTGAAACTTGCAGAACTGCAGGTTTTCATTCTTGAGCTCATCGCTGAAAACAACAGTTATAATATTGTCTAATGAAATGGTAAATTTACCAATTGAAACCTGGAGGCTTCCTCCAAAAACCTCTAACTCCCCAATGGACCTTATACGGAGTTACGGATGGGGCAACTAAAAGAACATGCCTCGGCACTGCCCTATAGGGCAATTTTCACCAATGGAATGGATGAAATTCTTCAATTCTTTACCCTACAGTCAGTACATGATACGTGATATCACCTGATATACGGTACATTGTATGCATGCTGACGAAACCTGCATTTCGTCAGACATTGAGACCTGGAAAAGTTAAGGAAGAATGACTTATTTTAAAACGTCAGGAAAATTCAAAATATTAATGTTGTCATAATCCAAAACTATAATGTTTCCACGTGGCTAGTCAACATTTTCATTAATTTAAGAGTATAAATTTACAGAAAAAAAATTTACAATTTTCCGAGGATCCGAGGAACAATTTTCAAATTTTTAAATCTTTTCCGAAGAAAAATTTTCCTTGTATCCCGAGTCAAAATTTTAAAAATTTTCAACAGATTCCGAGGACAAATTTGCAAAACTGAACCTTTTCAGAGCATAATATTCAAAATTGCATACATTTTCCGAATACAAATTTATCATATTTTCAAAATTTTTTCATGCCAATTAATGTTGATTGATAAAATTTTCAAAATTTCTCTTTGTTAATTTTAAAATTTGCTACATTTTTCGAAACTGTCATTAGCAAATTTTGCAAAATATTTAATATTGTCCTATGTCGATTTTGCAGAATTGTGAATAACATTGGCACATTTGTCAATTTTGACATTGTCATTGGTCAGAGAAATTTGTTTAAAAACCCGGAAAGTCAGAGAAATCTCATGGTACTTGAAAATGAATTTGCTGGGCTAACCCTGGAAATCGACACGCTATTTGGTTTAAGATATTCACTGGAGGTTATCACTGTTCACAAACCAATAAATGCATTCCTTGTGCACGGGTGACTTCGCAACCGTCAAGGTACCATTTGCAATGCATCTGTCAAGTGTACTTCTTTCTGAATATCGCTGAAGCGAGTTAAACTCGACAGCCTGGTTAGCTCCAGATATCGATATTTACGAAATTGAGGCTGTTATTTCAAATCAGTTTCACATTTGATTGTTCTGCTGGGTGACGTCATAGAAGCCCCCAGGCGACAAAAAATTCAAGATCGTCGCTTATCAGTAATCTAATTTATATTGTTATTTCCAAACTGGATATTAGCATCAGTCCGAGTATTGAACTAAGCCTAACGACAATTTATCCCGCTCGTATAGAAACAGTTGCCGAAAATTATCATAAGTCGAATTCTTAATTAGTCGTTTAATTATACGGAAAAAGCCGATGTTTTTCAACGTGCCAAAAAGTTGATAGAAGTCCTGATTGATATTAGACCAGTCAAACCAAGAATGTAAAGGAAGTCCGAGCAATTTAACTTAAAGAATGCCAAATCAAAAAAATAGAATTTAAATGTATATACATTTAAATTCTACTTTTTTGATTTTTCGGCAATGCCGAAAAAGCATTGCCGAAGCATGTCCAAAAATATTCTTTTCAATAAATATATAAATAACCTCCGAAATATTAATCCATATTTCTGGACACATGTCCAGTAGGTTATTTACATATTTTGCTTATAATGCGCACTGAATGTTAAGGAAAACTGTAGTATACTGTACATGTATTGGAAAATGAGAATTAAGTTGTGAGACTGAATTTTAAGATACAAATAATGTTACATTAAAAAACAGGAACACCAATTTAGACAGAAATAAAACAAATTCCTGCGAATAATTTTACAAATCATATTCCTACTTACATGTAAATGTTATACTAACTACATGTAAAAACAAAATAATACCCCACAAAAACTTAATTGATTCCAGGAATATAATAAAAATAGTAAAATGTGTAATAACTCAAACTTTATACATCTACAATTGTCCTAATGGACACAATGAATCATGTGTCTACTAATTAGAACTGGAAACATAAAATTGTTTTAAAAAAATGTCTAATCTGGAGCTCACGAATTTTGCTTTTTTAAAAAATCTTAACTGATAATTAAGCTAATTTTTGTTTCCGCATTGTTAAGTTATACTAAGTCTGACAACATACTTCTCATCATTTCTCAACCACTTGAAGACATGCAAAGAATTGGAAAGTGAGTCTATATTATTGAAATTAGAAGTCAAACTAAGATTAAACAACATTTGCTTTGAAATACATTTACCGAAGCCGTGCCAATTTGCTCAAAATATCACGAAATGTGCATTTTTTTTCTTTTCTTTTTTCATCTCCATCACCTTCCCACCGTAGGTGAAAATGCAATAAAACGAAAGTAGAAATAAAGAATGAACCTTATAAAACTAAATGATGTCGGTGAAAAGGAATCAATAAGTCTCAAAAGTTAAATAAAATAATAGATCGATTGTTGCAGATTGCTTCTGCATCAATTTAGTGAGTAATACAGAAAAATATGGAGATATTTTAACCTACTCTGGAATCATGAGTCAATAAACCGGATACTGAGATTACTCATTTACACGTACTTGTGCAAATTTGTGCAAAAAGTCACATGAATAGCCATGAATTAAGTCACGTGTATTAAAGGAAGGAGTCAATGGACTAATGGGTTTAAAAACAGCATGTCGGTTTTGTACACGTAACTTCACGACTGATAAAAGTGCCATTTGTAAAGCATCTGCCTGAGTACCCCTAATGAATAACTTCGCCAAATTTACGCAAAAAAATCCTCCTTTCTTGAGAGATGATCCAACTGAATCATGAAACGGAGCATCGATTCAAATCAGAATTGCTTATCCGGTTTACGCTCTATCGATTGATTTGTAAACCTCACTAGTCACTATATACATTTAAAATACCACTTTCGTTGTTTAGAACAATATAAATTAATCCCTAAATCTAATTTAAATAGAACAGCATACTGAAGATTTAACCTATACAGTATATACGCGGCAATCCATCAGACTAAAGTTCCTGAATCGCACTTAAACAGTCGTGAAGTCATTTGTGCAAAATTGACACGCTAATGGATTCAAGAAATCCTTCAAGGTTATAGCTGTTCCCAAACCAAGACCCAACAGAAATTTCATTTTCAACTTACCTGACTTTTCTAGGGTCGTCAGCAAATTTACCTGATTCAATTGTTTTGCATGCATGTATTTTTTTTAAAAAAATTAGCACGCCTTTTTTGAAAATTTTGAAAATTTGTACTCGGAAGAGGTTGTAAATTTTTCAAATTTTTCCTCGAAAACTGTTGAAAATTTTGCAAATTTTTTCTCGAAACTGTTGAAAATATTTCAAAGATGTACTCGAAAGCAGTTGAAAATTTCGCAAATTTGTGCTAGTAAAACCGTGGTAAATTTCGCAAGGTCTTCGGAAACTTGGAAATTTTAATTTGTTACTGAACATTTTCAAAACTTTGCAAATGGACCCTGGGCTAACCACCTAGAACAATAAATTTTGGATTATGACAACATTAATACGTTGAATTTCCCCGACTTTTTCAATATAAGTCATTCTTCCCTGTCTTTTATAGACATTTCCAAGCTCCCCGAATTTTCCAGACAATTTCAAACTTCACGACTTTTCCAGTCATATTCAAGTACCCTGACTTTTCCAGACATTCTCAAGCTCTCTGATTTCTCCAGACATTCTCAAGCTCCCTGACTTTTCCAGGCATTTTCAAACTCCCCGACTTCTGCAGATTTTCCAGGTCCGATGTGACCCCTGCAAGTCACGAAGACCTACATGTATTCCTTTGACACCCGTGACTTTGATACTGCCAAAATGCGATCTGATCACCCCAAACCAAGGCTATCCCTACTAATCATAACCCATCAGGGTGCGCTCCCTAAGAATAGCCCCATTCTTGAATTTTCTTTAAAATTCCAAAACACATTGCTCGGCCGATTCATTGTGAACCTAACCATCCCAATTCAAGATGGCCTCCAATCGGCACGCTGGCTCTAATCCATCAAAGAGCCAATGCCCCCCTGCATAAGGTGCTGGATCAAGCATCAGCAGCCAGCAGCATCCCAGCCACGTGATGATGACGGTGATCATCGTGAGTGAGGTGCACTCAGCGAAGAGCTGCTAAATTTCGTTTCCCACATTTCCCCCAATCGGTCTCCCACGGCAGCCCTGCCCCTCACCCCCCTGGGGTGATTTCGATATCAGCAGGTTTCCTTCGCCAAGCAATCTTCATTAGAAGAATCCGCAGACCATATGAGCTCCCATAAAAGATGTTTTGTTTTGGAAGATTTACTGAACTAATTACGCTATACGTGGAGGGGATGGGATCATATATATATAGGAAAGAATTGGATGAGGTGGATGACTACGATGATGGAGGGGGGATGAAAAAATAGGAGGAGGAATGTGCATGGCGGGAGGGGGGCCCCAAACGCAAGATTTGACAAGTCAGAAGGAAATATAGAGGTACCACATGGATGGATGGATGGAGATAAATGGTGCTGGAGACAAAATTGTTGTTGTCCAAATGTTCGACTTTTCACTGTTGCTGCCAATTTTGAGGTTTTTTTTGTTTGTTGTCATCGCTCACCCCTCACCCCCACCCTGAAATACAAATTGAAAACCAATTTCTTTCTTGTTCTTTCCGCAGTGTCGAGGCAAGGAGCCAGGTACCTTATCTTCCAATTGCAACGACTAAGCCGCAATTTGATGTTTTTTTTAAAAAAAAAAAATAATTTTGATTTTTAAGAAAAAAATAAAAATGAGAGAAAAATGGGATCTTTAGAACAAACTAGAACGCTTCAGGAATTAGATAGAATAAATCGATGTGGATGGCAATATTGGACCATGTCGATCTAAATTTATTTGCGGAAAGTTTCAATTTTCGTAATGCTTTTTATCATTATGTTATCGTTTATACTGTATATTTGTGACATTGTGTTGTTGAAGAGTTGGGCTTATTAATCGATCTGATTTCTAAATTACTTAGAGAGGAATCTATTCGATTCCGGTTTCCTGAAATTGATGCAATTTTAATCTCATTAAAGCCAATACATGTTCCATTACAATTTCGGATATTTCACATTTTATTATTATTTTCTATCAATCTTATGAGGCTCAAAATCTTTTGTACATGTATTTTTAAATGGTAAATTAAACCGACCGTTAATTTCGATCGGTAAATTGAACCGATATTTTCGAATGGTAAATTAAACCGATATTTTCAAATGATTAATCAAGCCGATAATTTTAAATGATTAATTAAACTGATAATTTTAAATGATTAATTAAACAGATACATGTATTTTCAAATGATTAATTAAGCCGATATTTTGAAATGATAATTTTAAACTGATATTTTCAAATGATAAGTTAAGACAATATTTTCAAGCGGTAAATTTAAGTGATATTTTGGAATGGTAAATTAAACCGATATTTTCGATTTAATAAATTAAACTAACAGTTTTCAAATGGTATATGAAACTGATATTGTATATGTGGTTAGGACGTTTTCAACGGCTGTGGACGGTGTTACTGAACCATGATACTACAAGGTAAAAATGATCAGGTCATTTTTAATGAACATTTTATGCTTATAAAAGAAAGAAAAAATTTGAGGAAGGTAACGTGTTATTAATGACGAAATCTTATCTGACATCACGTCCTCCGCTTTTAGGAATTCCAATGACCCTGCATGTATAGAAGAAGTGCTACCAACTCTCTACAGTCTACAGGAACGATTCTAGATGGGGGCGTGGAAACACCATTTGCTTAAGTTACGTGACAGAAAACATGGCATTTCAGGTTCAATTTTTAATGACGATATCGCAATAAATGGCCGCGGCATGTCGGCCCTCGAAGACGTCTGCAGCACGCCATTTCAATTGATGGCCAGCCGCTTACCTCCTTTCCATTGCAGAAAAAAAAGGCCAAGAAGTACGAAGAGAAACCTGTCATTTCTGTTGTTGTTGACAAAGTATTTAATGCAAGTGACGGCGAGTAGCTGGCAAACTGAAATGAAGGGTAGGGGTAAAAGATACGATGGGGATGGGGGGGTCGTTTGGAGCTGGCAAGACATTGCCACTGCTCATGTGCATGTACGGGCCAATGCAGCGAGGCAGAGCGGAGGGTGGTTGAGTGACGGAAATGTCACCTGGTCTCCAGAGGTGCAAATGGCAAAGTCAAAAGTCCATCGCCTGTCAGATTTATGAAGAAAGTCGACTGCAATATGTGGAGCAACTGTCTGGAGGAGAGACGTGGAGGGCGAAATTGAAATGGAAAGGCAAGACAGGAATACGAGACAAGTGGGTGACAAAGTTAAGAGCCTCGTCAACGGTGAAATGCGCATTGCTGCCTGGCTCTTTCTCGGCTCGTTAAAGTATATGTTTACTCCCATCCTGCATTTTCCATAATTGTTTTTTAGGATCACGCATTAATTTCCGGCACCGGAAGGACGGTTTCGTCCACCCGACCCGCGTTCCTCACATGCCAGACCACTCCAGTTGTCGCTTTGAAATTCAAGAGTTGTCTTTGGGAATTCCAGCATATTCCTTGCAAATTCTTATGGCATTGGTCAGACAATTTCCAATAGTCTAGAGAAAGGTGGCAGAATTGTATGACCAGTACGCGCCTTTGATTAAGCCAAGGTGCCAGCCGCTATGCAGCGCCTCCTCGCGGATCTGATGTGAACACTCGCCAGCGAATGCAATTGCATACCTGGACAGAAAAACACCTGTACACAGTTGGCTCAATAAATAATATGCACGTTACGTCACCCATCTCGTGGGCTTGGCTTATGTGGCTTGGTAAACATTGTTGGCGTGGTGGGGTTACACAAATCTGAGAATGGTGGCGTTAATAAGGAGCATTTAACCCTATCTTTCTAAAAACTAAGATAATGCCATATTAGAATTACCATCACTTACAAGTGAATATATATTTTACCAGAAAGTAGATATTCTGATGCTGTTTTGCCGCTACAAATCATAAATTGATTGAATTTTCGTGTTTTTCTAAATACATAATTAATAAAGGAATAATGCAAAATCACATATGCAAAGAATACGCCTGCGAGTACTCCAACATGTCTTATCTGGGCGGAGCCAGTCCGAGTCGTCTGCTTGTGAATAGAGCCCACCGCTTCAAATGGGTAATATCGTATCGTAGGGTAATTAAAATGGCGTCATACTGCGACAACATTGGCGATATCATTCTCCTTTCCAACCCTGGGCTCCAGAACGAGCCAACATGTGACTATATGTGTTGCTATAAAGTTTCCGTAGGCGTGGATTCGTTTGTCTTGTATCGATCAGGTGGCGCTGTTGCACTCGAAAAATCGTCGAGTTTATGTATCTTAAAAACAACTGGCAACAATTAGCAACAAAACGTTCCTCATATTCCTCTAGTTATGTACGTAACTACACTTTACTCGCATGTGACAATGATCACAGGTGGCGCTAGTGGTCATGTGGCCATTTGTATGAAGAATGCAGGGTTTAAATGCAAGTGCATCAAAAGCGTCAGTTGGGTATTGAATAATGTATGAAGTTCCTCATATTTCCTCCAGTGTGTATACGTAACTTTACATCTGACTCGCATGTGACAATGTTCACAGGTGGGGCTAGTGGTCATGTGCCCATTTTTAAGAAGAATTTAGGGGTTATATGCATGTGCATCAAAAGCGTCAGTTGGGTATTGAATAATGTATGAAATTACTTTATTGTGCAATAGCACATATGCGAAAAAATAATGAATATTTCTGATATATCAGATAGAGTAGCATCGGTATATATTGGGCAGATCCAACACTTATATAATGTCCCACGAGGCAAACTGACCAAAATATGACGTCATTATCTCGTCCTTGTTGGCCAGTTTCCAATAATGACGCCAATCACCAGAAAAAGACGTCATTTTCTTGTCATTTTTCGCCCAAAAAATGGACCACTCCAAACACGTCATAAAAGCACGTCATTGGAAAAAATGACGCCATTTTAAAAAGAAAAAAGACATCTGGAGAAATATTTTGACGTCATTTGATAAGGAAGAATTGACGTCATTTTTTGGTCATTTTTCTACTAACAAATATGGCAGTAAAGAGCAGGTCCAGCTGTCCTTCCACAAATTTAAAACGTTCAGCATGCAGTGCCACCTGGTAACGCCGAAGAATACCGGGCCTATAAGCCCGCTACTGGTCTATAGGTGTAGTGTCGCAATTATACGAAGAGAAACAATGGTGGAGTTGTCCACTCATGCACGCGGAGTGAGTCTAAAATGGTACTTTGCCTGATTATCCTCGATACATCTTTGTAAAAGTCCGCCTGGTATGAATGCAACGAGCGTGGAGTGTGATGGATGGATGACCAGAGATGTCCGCAATTTCTTTTATCGGTTTCATGTCCCCTTTTATCTCCGTTTGTTTATTACTTTTCCTCTTTTTCCGCTTGTTTCAAAATGCCTCACACTTCAGCACCCGTGTCATTCATTTCTATATGAAATGAAATATTTTGCATGCCATGACATTTAGTGGCTGCCGAAATACCATCTGGCATCGCGCTATGGCTTTCCTCAAACTGAATCCAAATAAGGAAGGGACCCAGAGTCGTAAATGACCAAAGTTGAAAGAAAACAGAAGCCAGCCAGAATTAAATATATACACATTTTTGAAGAAGAATCTGTGAAAGGAATAAGGAGAAAGTGGATGATGATGCATAGTCGCATACCTCGAACCACAAATCCAGCCAGGCAACATTTTGAGAAAACCTTCAATTTTGATTCAATGTGTTTACCCAATAAATCGCCAGGAATTCAGAATAAACATACAAAACAGAGTTGGCAGCAAATGGGAGGCCGCGTATAGTGCGTGTTAATTAGCTAGCACACCGAGTTTTGCCCGAAATACATTTGAGCTCGTTGTGAATAAGGCCCATCAGTTCAATGTCAAAACTTCATGCTGCACCAGTTTTATTACTTCATCTTTTGACGTTTATGGGAAAAGATGGCGCTCGGATCGTCTAAACTTCTCCCGACAACAGGATCCGAAAGGTGCGTTCTGAAATGTAACCCATCAATCGAGTCTGGAACATTTTGAATTGGCATCGTGAATGGTCATCTACTGGATCACCATTCACGAACACTTGACATTCTCGAACACTTGACATTGAATTTACAGCTTTTAACTGGGACTAAATCACACGACGAATTTAGATAAAATGTCACGAGTTTGATTCATCAGCTACGTATGACCAGCTGTTTACGACAGAAAATGCATAAAAGTATCCGTGCATATTTCATAATGTAATTCATAATTATAATTCACACATGTGTATTATTATAATGACGTTGATTAAAACTTTTGATATTTTTTGCGAGTTTTGAGGTTCGTGATCCAAACAGGGTTCCCCCAGAAATTTCATATTCAACTTCCTTGACTTTTCCAGGTTCTAAAACAAATTTCTCTGACCAGCGACAAAATTGACCAATCTACGCAGGACAACTTCCAACATTTCGAAAAATTTATTAATGTCAATTTTAATTTTTTTTAAAATCATCATAGGAAAATCAGCATGGCAATTTTGTTGAAAAGTTTTTAAAATTTGTATTCGGAAAATGTTGAAAGTTTTGAAAAGTTGTACACGGGAAAAGTTTTAAATGTTGAAAATGTGTACTCTGAAATGGTTGAAAATGTTGCAAATTTGTCTTCGATAGTTTTTTTTTTAAATTTTGCAAATTCGTCATCACTAACTCGAAAAATTTTCAAATTTAAACTCGGAAACTGTTGAAAATTTCTTAAATTTGTACTGGGTCAATTTTAAAAGGTTTGCAAATGGGCCCTGAGCTTTTCAGTGACTATTCCAGGTCTGCGGGAACCCTTCCAAAGTGGGAAGAATGATCATTCTTAATCAAATTTATCAAATTCAAGCCACACATGCAGCATTCTCAAAAGTATAAACAGTAGATAAGTGTATGGTATAATCAACATCAACTTGGAAGATACTTGTTTGGGCATCGCATTTCATGTGTTTAGGCCACCACCTCGCATCAACTTCTGCCATCTTGATCTTAGGAAGTTGTGGAAGTGGCTCCAAAAGAACGTTTTATCATCATTTCTGAACGCATTTCAACAGTTAGCCGTTGAAATCATTGGGAATCATCGAATCGTTGGATTTCCGAACACTCTTTTTCATCTCTTCAGAACGGCACATCCATTTCGAGTCAGGTGATCTCGGCTCTTCCATCGGCAAGGTGCGCACATCTCGCGCCCACCAATAAAACACCGCTGAGCGTTTCAAAAACAAACACGAATGGCGTGGCACCATCAAGTTGAGACATAAAACGTTCGCAAAAAATAAAAAAAAAGAAGGTTGCCATCCAGGCGTGCCATCTTGGCCACGTAGCCAAGGTGCTCGAAGAGCTCTGGTTGGAATCAAGGGATAATTTGTTAGGCTGGATTTCGCATTAATTTCAAAAGGGACGACAGCTTTCGCGTTTAAAGGCAAAGAAAACACGGTAACAGAAGTCAGAAGTGAAAACGTCCGAGGAAAGAGTAATTTTAAGCAGCTAGCAAATTGTATACATTAGGAGTCACTAGCTCGCCCGGCGATTTGGGAGTCGAGTTGAACAATTAATGGGAAGGAGAACATATGCGGAGAACAGAAGCCAGAGAGCTTGATTTGTGCCGCCAACTGCAACCTTTCACCGCTGCATTTCCAAAGAGAAATATGAGACAAACAAATTATCGCACTTTTTAAACGCGAGTTTTAAGAGCCAAGAGGCGCTTCTGCGCATGCGCCGTGCAACCGACGGAAGTGACGGAGATGCGAAACTTGTTGAAGATCGCTTACTCCGACAAATCGATGGAAATTCGATCTGCGCTAATCACTCAACCCCATTTTCAAACACACGAACTTATTGAGCTCGATCCCTCACAGCAGAGCTTATTTGATGCATTTTGATAACCGGTCAAATAAAAAAAGTGGTCAGACGGTCATACATTGGGGTACTTCCAAAAATTCTTCCATCATTCCTGAACATACCCTGAATTTCAACTTTAAAGGACATGTTTGGTAAATTGCAAGTGCTTAAAATTCTAAAGCAAAGATGGACTCCGAGGAGATAGTGGCTCAGCAGTGGTCTGTCGTTCGCTTTGTTAACTTTTGAAGGCATTTCAGGAGCAGAAATGTATAGCATTTTTAAGGTCCGAGTAATGTCCAAACATTCGGTCGATGAGCGGATTGAAAAATTCAGATATTGACAGACAAGTGTGAAAGATTCTCAGAGAAGTGGACGTTGAGTGTCTGTCAGAAATACTTTCTCTTAAAAGTTTTTTTAAGCGAGGCATACACTGCCTGCCAGAACGATGGCAGAAATGCATCTCCCAAAATGGATTTTGTTTTTTAAATAATAGATTACCGTACATTTACATGTATTTCTCTATCAAATCTAATTAAAATCCATACAGTCAGTTATTTTTAAAAAAACTTAATGAACTTAATGAACACCCCTTGTGATATGACTCATTTGTGCAGATGGACACGTTTATCCGAGCGCTTCTTAGGGCCGGTTGCACCATCCGAGGTAAAAACCTGGGGTTTACTAACCTTGGGTCAAAATTTGCCTCCAGGTTAACCTCCGGGTTAAATGTTTGTGTTGCACCAATTAACTCTCGATGAAATAGCCCCAGGGTTACGAAACCAAAATGGAACACAGAATTGGAACTTTTTTTGAAAAATGCTGCCAGATTGCACACGCTGGCTTCCACGTGCACGCATAATTCCCTAGCTTCATCCCTATTGGCCGCCATGTTGTTTTTCCTTATAACCTGAGGTTAACCCTGACTATACTGGCTAAGTTAACCTTTCTCTTCATTTTTAACCTAACCCGTGCGTGTGCAACACAACAGTGGGTTAACCTAGAGTATTCTGAGGAGATAGAGGCTCATCAGGGGTCTGTTTTTTTACTTTGAAGGCATTTCAGCTGCAGAAATGTGTGAAATGCATAAGGTCCGAGTTACATTATATGTCCAAACGTCCAGTAAAGTTTCACTTACTGGACAGTAAACGTCCACTTAGTTTCAACTAAGTCAGTGGTTCCCAAACTTTTTTCGCCTGCCGCCCCCTTTTCGAAAAAAACCAAACTTACTCATCACTCCCTTTTTGAAAAAAAAGTTTACTTATTGACCCTTTTTCAGAAAAAAACTGACTCCAGTTCTAGAAACGAATAATGTAGCCCATCATATTCTTGTTTTGCTGCCGCTGAAAACATACCAGCTAAAGTTGGACGTCTCCAATGTTACTTTTTTGAGCATTTAAAAGTAAGATTTTTTTTATTTGGGGAATCATCATTCTTGCAAGTTTTCCCAGGGTGGCGGCAGTTGGTCCTCAACGCCCCCTGAATTTCCTTGGACCCCAAACGCCCCTTATATCTCTACTCACCGCCCACAGGGGGGCGGTACCGCCTACTTTAGGAACCACTAAACTAAGTTGTTTGCTGTATTCGAACTGCAGTGACCGCCTAAAAATATGGCACTTGTTTGCAGATTGTACAGTGAATTGCGCTCGAATTGCATTAAAAACATTTTCTGCTTTTGTATACCGTATATTGAAAGCATAGCAAAAATACATGTCTGCAGGTAAAATCTCATGAACGCTGACGTTTCCATGTAAAAATATTTTGAAAAAAATTGAGTTATAAACTCATTTCATGAAAAACGTTTCAATTTCTTGTAAATTAAAGTTGAATGTGTATAGGCACATGTACGGCATGTCAAAAGTCACAAACATAGGGCAGTTCAATTTAATTCTTTACCTTGCAGTCAGTACATAGTACCATGTGGCAGGGGGAATCATTATACAATTTAAGTCAGACTAAGCAGTCTGGTTGATGAGAGACCCAAAATCACAATTTAGGTAATTTCCTGTATTTCGGATTTTAACGAGGAGGATGGGATATGGAATAGGAAGACGGTCATGGTCGATTTAATGTAGGAACTATCTCAGCATTCGCCTGGAGAATTGTGGGAAATCATGAATAACCACAATCGAAGATAGCCGACCCGAGATTCGAACCTGGCCGGTCTATCGAATGCAAGACGAGAATGCTAACCTCTAAGCCACCTTATTTATTTACTGCCATTGTAGGCTACTACAGTTAAATAGACTGAGATACAAATAGTTACACCATTATGTGTAATAAATTTTCAGTTTTCCAGACGACGTTTCGCCTTACATTCGGGCTTTCTCAAGTCCTGGACAAATACAATTGAAACAATTTATTACCGCAAATTCGTACTAAGACGGAGAAATCCAAGAAAAGTATATATGCATGTATTTACTGCATTTGCAGTGCAAAGAATTCAACATTATTTACTGCATTTGCAGTGCAAAGAATTCAACATTATTTACTGCATTTGCAGTTTTTGTAGCTTCGCGACCACACTAATAATTTTAACTCGGGGAAAACATGTCACAAAACGCCTGGTTTTATACCTTTTTTGATTAATATTTCTCTCGTAAAGTTGAACAAATTTTATAGTGTTAAAACTGCCCAATATTTGTTAGTCAACTTTTTGTGCATGTGGAGTTGGTGACCATAATGACCATCTACTGCATCGTGCGATGGAGAATTTGCTTCAGTAACTCATCAGTCACCAACACCCACACATTTTTAAGCCACTTCGGGGACACAATTTAGCTGACCAATCGCAGCATCTAGCGGCACGATTAATAAATAAAAGTTTGGAAAATTCCAGGCCTCTGCATCTAAAATTGATACTATTTGACAGTAAAGGCTTGTATAGGAGGCTTGACAGTGCATTTCCATGTTGAGCATTACATGAAGGACAAAGTGATGTGCACTGAGACCGCACCATAATGTGCGGCCTGTCTAATCTGGGATAAATTGGAAAGCCCTACATGTGGTGCGCCATTGTCGCTCCTGGAAACTCTGTTATGTTCATGGACCTCAGTTTGTCACTTTCTTCCACCAGTCTCATCCCTATTGATCTCCGAAGCAAATTTATCAAGGACAAAAGTCTGCGAAAGTAATAAAACACCGTCTGTATTCCCGAGCTGCTGTAGATTTTAGTCTCGGAAATGCAGCTTACACAACAAGGCAATTCTGGTGTCGTTTTTTCAACTGAAGCAAAGGGCCAGTGTCCAGACAAATGGGGAATTTTGTGTTACATAATTGCAACTGCCTCAGCGTCCTTGTGGGATATATTGTCGTACCATTTCGGAGCCAAAAAATGATATTTATCGAAAGTAAAAAAAATTGTCCCGCCATCCTTGATTTGTTGACAAGTCTTTGTTTCATTTTTAATTTCTCTAAATTAACGCCCTCGTTTATTCATTCAAATTGGTTGAAATAACATTTGGGCTGTCAAACTGAAATAATCAGAAAGCTGTTATTTATTTCAAACAAATTTAATAAATAAGCGTAATCCATCTTTTTTTTGTCCTTGTTTCCTGTGTTTTTGCTATAAGGTCCCATTATAGCAAAACAAAGGAAACAAGGACCAAAAAAAAAAAAGAATGGTGACATGTGACCAAGTTTCACTTAAAATTTTATTTTTTGACCCCAACATTATACATGTAAATGTACATGTGAAGTTTCACTCCTTTTGTCGAGAAAATCTTTTAGCATGACCTTAGGCTTGCTTTTAAAAGAGAGAAAATAAATGTTTTAATAATTGGAAATTAATGTAAAATTTGTGTTGCTGCTCAGAACACTTTTAGTTAAAAATTAATTCCCCCACCTCTGCTGTATGTCTTTATAATTATAATTTATCCATTTTACTATGGTATGCTTTTTGCAATTAATGGAATTGGTACGTTTTCTTATAAAATTGGTATAAACGTGTCTCGAGATGTAACTCTTTAAAGCAACTTTTGTAAATTGTTTTGATTATACAATTTATAAATGTTATTTAATGTCTACAATATTTTTATTTTGCATGAAAATTTAAAGTATTCCAAAAAGTATAGTCATAATATACAGTAATTCACTTAAAAAAATAAATTTGAGTTATTTGTGTTGCTAAAAAAACCATTCTATATATAGTCCAAAGCGCCATCGCTTTCACTCTTGTAAAACATCGTTTCAATGGAAGTTTGTGAATTTTTAAAAAAAGTTTGAGGAACCATGGATCTTGAAAGACCCTTGTTTCGGTTTTTTTAACATTTGCAATTGTGTGGAGTTTTGTACATTGTTCAATATAATATTTCTGATGTTTATAAATTGTTGGCAACAAATTTATAAATTTTGTTTCATCAGGATTTTTAAAGTTTTTGAAATATGACATTTCAAGGCAACAATGGATAGGAAAAACGCAACAAATATGCAAAATATGCATGAAACTTACTCGCAACTAACAGTCCAAGATAAATGTGGAAATTATTTGTCAGAACTGCGAAAACTTGGGATCTATAACAGCGAATCTTTAAGTTCGCAATATTGGGGATACATGTATCTGAAGACCAATCTTGGTGTTTCATGTCCCATTTTGATGATTGATAAAAAATGAAATTATTGAAAAATATAATAGGCAATTTTACTTGTTTTTCATGGTATTCCCCATGTATAATAATTGTTTATGTGTAATCAAATTTCCATTTAGCATTGTTTAGAAAATCTAGTCTGTTCAGACCCATGTTATTTATTAATGTTTAAAAAATATCTTGGGCGTTATTTTATTCTAGGTGAACCCCGTTTCGTATGTAGGGTCGATTGCTTTTCATGGATGCTGATATATTGTAGAGAAATGATGCGTTCATGTAGAGTACATGTATAAATTTCAGAAATTTTTTGGAAATTCTTGAAAAAATAAAATATCTAAAAAAACTGGGCATATTGATTACTACATGAAAAACCATCTTATAAAGTTAATTAAGGTGGCTAAATTGTATTGCCTGTTTCATGAGAGAAATTCGTTTATTTAAACAACCTAACATAAGTTTCTTTTTCCAGTACCATATGTTTGTTTTATTTTCGTTAAACATTAATTTTTTATCAAACAAGCAATATTTCTGAGATAAATGGACTTTAGAGTGAAATAATGGAGAAAATATGTTCTCCAGTATGATATAGGATACGCTGTTTTATCGTTGTTTAGCCCTATATCCGATTTTTGCTTTTTTTTCTATTTTGCAAGAGTACTTTCTCACCTCCCCACCCCAGCTCGTAGCTACAGTATAGATACTGTATTTGAATAAAAAATGTATTGCTTCATCTTAAAGTGCAATATTTTATTTTGAAAAGTGTAACTAATGATTGTTTTCTCGCGAAGGAATATCCGTTGGGAATTTGCTTTCGTAGTAATCCAAAGGGTTTTTAATATTTAAATTATTTGTTGTTGCTATACCTCTACCAATAATACTCTTTTTTTTTAATAAGAAAGATATAGGTATATCAAAGACATGTAAATTTTCAATGTTTTAACATGTCCAAAATAGCGAAACGTCAGTTAAGACTTTTCACAAAAATGAGCATTTTAAAATATGATCAAAATAATTTTTAAAATGTTTTATTTTTCAATTTCACGTTGTATAAGATGATAAGATGAATACATATTGTATGGGTTGCAGGGCATATATTTCAATATATACTTGTAGAGTTTTTTCTTCCAAAAAGAAAATATATCTTAATATATAAAAGGTTTTATATTAAAGTTATTTCTTGACAAAATCGGTTTTCCTTAAATAATTTTGGAAGATACATTTTATTTACATGTATTTGTTATACTTTTCTGAAAATGTATCTGAAAAACCTTTCATCTTCAAATCAGAAAAGTATAGAATTGGGGAGAGTTTTCAGTTTATGCTATTATCATTCGGAAAGCTCCACGGATATTCTAACTTGGAAGCATACCGGTACAATTTAATAATACATGCACTTTAATGGCAACGTTTTTCTCCGCCAAGTACAAATATTGAAAAAAAAAATACATTGGGAAATCGAATTTAAAATGTGCAGTTTGGAACACTACAGCGCATTTCAAAATATATTTTGCGCAATTAAAATGCATGAATTTTCAAATACTTGTATATGCATTTCAAAATATTTTCATAAAGTCCATTGTACCGGTACTTTAAAATGCATTTTTATAAAGTTAAAATTATTTGAAATGCCTTTTTATAAAGTTAAATGTATGTTTTAAAATGCATTTTTTGTAAATTTAAATGTATTTCAACATGCAATGTTATAAAGTTGAAGGTTCTTTAAAAAGAATTTATATATAGTTGAATGCAATTTAAAATTAGTTTCTATAAAGTTAAATGTATTTGAAAATGCATTTTATGTAGTTAAATGTATTTTCAAATGCATTTTATAAAGTTAAATTTATTTAAAAATGTAATTTTTTAAAGTTTAATTATTTTGAAATGCGTTTTTATAAAGTTGAACGTTTACTTTAAAGTGAATTTTTCTTTATAAAATTAAGCATACCTGTACTTTAAAATGCATTTTTTTTTTGTAAAGTTAAAGGTATTTTAAAATGTATTTTTACAAAATTTGAGGTATTTTAAAATGTATTTTAATCTCCAACAATCTACACAAGTTTTCAGCTGCATTTCTATTCAATATGGGTGGAAATTACACATCCACATGTCCATATCAAGACTTAAATTTTTTTGGCATTTTTATGGAAAAAAAGGTAAACGAAGGCATGCATAATTCCATGTCCATGCATTTGACGTTTCCTTTGGTACTTTCGCTACGTTGACTTTTTTTTACATACAAACGGGAAAATAAGACGAATACAAAAACCTGTATTGGTTTAACATGCACTATCCTAAAATTAAGATGCTGCACTTCATATCGATGGTAGGCAGTTTAACACATATTGCTACATAGCGGATTGGGCAGGTTCGGCACTTCCGGCCGATGAAAATCTGCATTTATTTTCTAGAAATTGAAAGTGAAGCCGTGTTCCTGTAAAGAATACTTTCCAAGTTTTGTGTCGTTTTTGTATAGTTTTACGTATTGGCGCGTAAAAAGTCGCATCATCTAGCTATATCCTAGAAGAAGTAAATAAATGTTTCCCCCAGCAGTGCGATAATGCCACGGCTTTTTCTTTGGACTTTATATCAAGCCATAGATTTCTTGTGGCTTAAAATTAGATTTAGGGCATGATTTGTGTGGCAATATTGCCTGGAAAAAAAAGCAGGCCCGCGTTGTAAAAACGGCCCTTTTTGCCCATTAATGTTCGGCGGCATGTTTTTCCTTTTCCAAGGGCTTATGTATCTTTTATAAATGTTCGTAATATTTCTGAAAAAAAAAATAAGGTCTGCATGCATGCGCGATGGGGAAGATAGACTCCTTTTAGCAATTGCCAAATAAAGTTCGCCATAAATTTTCATGGTCGTTTTGTAGACCTCGGAATATTCTATTAAATGAATGTGCGAGCCATAAACAATATAAAACGCTGTTGTCCTGCGTTGTTTCTGCACCGCAGAATTCAACTCAAAACGGAATGTGCGTTTTAAATGCACATAATTTACGCCAATTTTTAAAACGGCGTCTTTCTTTGCTTTTGTGATTTCTGATCGATAGGATTAAACGATCTTGGTTGCCCCGTTTTCCATTTTTTACCCCCACAGCTATTTGTCGTCTGGTTATTTTATATCCACTTTGTAAGATTTTTTTATTGAACCCAATAAATCTAGAAAACATTATACTGTGATTTTATTGAAAACCATTTTCTCCATGTCTTTAATCAAGGTTCCCCCAGACCTGGAAAAGTCAGGAAAGAATGATTTGTTTTGAAAAAAAGTCGGGGATATACTCAATGCATTAATGTTGTCACAATTATAAAATTAATGCTTTTACGAGGTTACTTAGGGCTCATTACAGGAAGCTTTTTTAAAAATTTCCCAGTACAAATTTGAAAAATTGTCAACAATTTCAGAGGACAAATTTGCAATATTTTCAACAGTTTCCAAGGATTTATTTGCAACATTTTCAATGTTTTCCCAATGAGAATCTTGCAAAATTGTTCACGGTTACCAAGTACAAATTTGTAAAATTTCCAACCGTTTCCGAAGACAAATTTGCAGAATTTCTATCAGTTTTCGAAGACAAATTTGCACAAGTTTACACGATTTTTGGAGAACAAATTCGCAAAATCTTCCACGTTGCTACAAACGTGCAAGATTTCCAAGCACAAATTTGCAAAATTTTCAAACGTTTTAAAATCAGTTACTTTTAAAGATAGATTTTTAAGAATCATTTAGATATGATAAATAATGCATGCATATAATTACTTCAAATGTTGCGTAAACGTTAAATACAGTACAAGTTATTTTTATGTTGGTAACGTGGAACGTTAGCTTGGTTTATTTTTTCTGTTAAAAAACAGTTATTTAAATTATTATTCCTTAACTTACAACATTTTTCTTAAACTATATCACAATATCTCCAGACTTTGAGGTGTAGACGCGCCTATACATGTACTGACTTAAACCAGACAAAACAATCTGTAAAATATATTCAAACAGGTCTTAATCCTGAAAGAAACCCTTTTCTTAATCCCTTCAAAGTTATTTCTGAAATAGAAAACAAACCAAATATATTTGTAGATTAGTTTGGCTTTTCAAGTATAAAATATCAGGCGCAACGCATAATAAATAAATGGATTAGTCAAAAACACGACACGCAAAAAACAAAAAAACAAAAAAAAAACATTTCAACTTTCAAAAGTTTAGGAACTTACTTTGTATGCATTGATATGAAAATTCAGACAGTTTTTTACCGTCGACCAAAGAGAATGTTTAATATAGAAACGTGAAAGTCTTAAGTTTGTTCCATGTGGGACTTAACCAAGAAGGCTGAGAGAGATTCAATTCAAATATGATATTGAGCAATAAGGCATAACTTCGAATTTAATTAAAAAAGCGCAGAACCTTAGTGGAAGAATATCCAATATATAAAACACTCTGCTGTTTAATATTTAAACCAATTTTATAATGCATGGTTGGGAAAAAGTGAATTAATATTCATATAGAAACGTTGTGTGGACTTCTTAAAGGCAAGCCAGACAACTGCACCAATCGTTTTCTTAATATCTGAGCTTATGATAAGATACTATGCATATGTCAGTGATTAATAAGCAGGGCATAAAATGGAGATTAATCTTTGCAGTTGTTAACATGTGTGGATTTTCTCGTCATATAGGCTACATGTTCCGTTTTGGAGCGCAAATATTAAGCTTCTAAATGATATGCAAATTGCTGAGCAGGGATGGGGGAATGGTATGAGGATTGATTGTCTCTTATTTTAGCGGTGATTTAATTGGATAATGGATTTTGTTATATTAAGGAAATGCCCATTTTGCATCATATTCGTCTATATACAGTCGAACCCTGATAAGTGGAAATCGACGGTGCATCGAAATTTTGTCCACTTATCCGGTTTTTCACTTATCGGGTTTAAGCGTGATGCGCTTATATTAGATCAGTTTCTGCCCAGATTAGTCAAATGCAATGTAGATTAACCTCTTAGAAGAGCATTTATGAATAAAAAACATGCTGTATAAACAAAGGTTTATATAAAAAACTTTATCAGCAGTAATAGCAATAGAAGAGGAGAAACAGTAAAATGCAGATGTTGATCAGCAGTAACATCAATTTCGATTTCAGGGTGTCAAGAATTTCGATCTTTTTATCTGTTCTGAGATGTACATGTAAGAATTCTTTTTGGTCTTGCGATAATACAGTACATTTACTATTTCTTTCTCTTTCACCCATGGATACTGTAACTCATGTCACTGAGAAATTGTGTAGACCAAAAATATTCCACACTTTAGCTCGATAGACAACCTAAAGACTCCATAAAAGTGTGCCCTTTCTTAAGCTTATGCTAGAATGTCACAATTTTCAAAAAGTTTTTAATAAACATATACTGAACAATGCATACTTACAATGATTAATATAATACAGCATAGTACCTCCGTCTATATACTGTAGAGGCCCGATTTTCTTCAATTTATGCACATGCATTTAATTGCGCTCACTGTTGACAAATACTTTTATATACAGTACTGAAAAGCGGGAATTCCCCTAACCCACTGTAAGTGAATGCGCCGTACTGACTGCTGCCTAAGATTCATTATAGACTGCAAGGCGTGATTACCACTTTTCCGGTCTTAAATACACACAAATGGGTGAAATTACTTTTTACTCACGCTGTGTACTGCATGGACGGGTATTTACAGCTGTCTGAGAATTAATGTTCCTTACAAAATGTTACATAACACGTTGACCATCAAAATACAAGTTTTATATTATTTCATATAAGATCAATATTCTCACAAAGACCTTCAGATCTTATAGGACATTTAGGACTACTTATTGCATGAAATACATACTGATCGTATTATTCGGTCAGAATAGCTGCTCTGTAGAAAGGCTAGTCTGGATCATTGAATTGGGGGGGCTTAGGTAAATATTTGCTCTGAGCTATTGAACGAATTCTGCATTCTTTCACATGTATGGATTTCTTGTACTTTCTTGGCGAAGACAGTGAAGCAACTCAACTGGAAAATTGCCAACTGTCATCTCTAAATTAATGCCTTAGGAATGAAGTCATTGGACATCCTCAATGCTAAGCAAAAAGCTCTATCTCGAAATGTTCCATTGTCTATTTCTATAACGGATATATGGATTTTGCGTCTTGTTCTATTCAACATTATACAGAATGCCTTACTTCAAATCTATTCGTGGTGGATTTTTGACGTTGGCCAATTTCTGCTTCCATACTAAACATCAATCGTGCTACATGCAGATTCGTGCTATAGTGCAAGAATAGTAAAAACAAACAAACTATATTTAGCTTGATATCTGCAGGTAATGTGCAAGATTTAAAAAAATATGTATAACATTGACCAAATTCTTGCACATTACGTTAACTGGGTTTCCAGTTTCGGAAACCAAGTTTTATTTAACTTTCCTTTAAAATGTTGGGACATTTTAAGAAATAATTTTGCCGCAAAGCAAAACTGATGCTTCTACGAAGTTAGCTCACGGAGTCACGGCAAACTTTTAAAATTATACCGGTGCAAATTTGCTACATTTACAAGAAGTTAAAAGGACAAATTTACACAATTTTCAACTTTTTCGAGGATCAACTTGCAAAATTTTAAATTCTTTTCGAGGATATATTCATACATTTTTTAATCTATTCCGAGGACAAATCTAAAAAGTTTTCAACAGAATCCGAGGATTAATTTAGAAAATTTTAAATGTTTTCGAGCATAAACTTGCACAATTTTTAACCCTCTCCGAGGACACATTTACAAAAATTTCAACCTATTCCGAGGATAACTTTGCTGAATTTTCAACCGTTTCCGAGGACAAATTAAATCTGAAAAATTTTCAAACGATTCCGAAGACAATTAAATTTTCAACCTTTTCGGAGTACAAATTTGCAAGACTTTCAACATTTTCATTGTAAAATTTGACTTTTGAAAATTAGTCAAAATTACCCTATGTCAAGTTGTGGAAATTGTTCAAATTACTTAATAATGTCCAGGGTCGATTTACAAAATTCGTGGATAACATTGGCATTTGTCAATTTTGACATTGTCCTTGGTCAGGGTAAATGTGTTTAAAGCCTGGAATAGTCAAGAAAATTAAATTTCAAATTTCAAAGGTAACTTTGTTGACAATTTAATATTGTCCTGGGTCGATTTTTCAAAAAATCGTGGATACCATTATTATTTGAACACTATTTAGTGTTCAAAAACCTGGAAAAGTCAAAAAAATTTAATTTGAAACTTTTGGGGGAACTCTGTTGGTGTCTACTATAGTAGCTTTTACACTCGTGACAGTTGAAAAGAGAAGTCGAAAATATGCTTGATTCGCAAAGATGGAGGACTTTTCTAACATATATTAGCAAGTCTTGAAACAAAATTTCCATAGTTTAACCCATGAGCGATGGACTACGGATAAGGAGGAGCTTGCAGCTCCAATATCTGACTGCAAATTCGTATGCAAATTAGCAACCATTTGTCACGTATGCGTTTCACAGTGGCATTAGTTTCCTGTTGTCATTACAACAAGTCGAGGATGTAGACGGCTTGTTTTTGTTTTGTTTGTTTATTTGGGTTCTCGTGCAATTGATGGCTTGCTGGTAAACACTTTAGTCATGCTATCGATTCCCAGCTTGTTCATCACAGGGTTTTTTGACATCATGACCCGCGTTCGCAACGGATAATCATTTGCCACACATCAATAAATTCGTTCACGGTTAAGGGACTCGAGAAGACGAACTGTAACATTTTTCAGCTCCGTAATTAGAAGAGTCCTGAGTGGCTTCTTCAACCTTTCCCACTCGAAAAATAATACGCGAAAATCCTCATGCGTGTTATCATGGCTATATACCAACTCAAATTTTTGTCGAAAAAGGGATAAGATTACTTTTGCACTTATAACGCTATAAATCCAATTTTAATTTAAAATTGACAAAACGAATAAAAAAAAACAACGTGTTTGTGTTAGATGTATATGGAACAACAAGTTGATTCTAAAATGACTTTAAACCATGCAACACCCATGCAAGGATACACCGTAAATACTAAAAAAAATAGTAAATTTGCCAAATGTTTTCAAATATATGCAAAAGAAATGTTTGAAAATGCATTTGAATTGAAACAACTTTCCATTGTTGAAATGCATTTTTCAATGATAACATGCGTTTTGCAAAATACAAGGTGAACCAGATGTCTGGGCCTTCCAAATATCTTTGAAACCACTGGTGTTAGGTAAAATGTGCAAATAGAACGTGATGCGAGGATTCCAACAACCTTGTCAAAACTCACGCAGCACGTCATTTTCATGGCGCATGCAAGTTTAATTTCTAAACTGTAGGAGATAGAGCAAAACTTCAAATTATAACGTTGCTTAGCGTTGCATAATTAGTGTAATGGCAGTATTTGTCACATTGATTATCGCTCCCATTGCAAAAAAAATAATTTTTAGTTTCACTTATATGTGTATCCTTGCATAGCATCCATGCAAGGCAGGAAAGCTGTCACCAAGTCGTCAGGGGCATTCAAGTCGTGTCATTGCGCATGTTGAGGTTTCCAGCCTTGCATGCATGCTATGCAAGGATGCACGCATCAGTGTAACTAAAAATATTTTTTTTTGCAATGGGAGTGATAATCAATGTGACAAACACTGCCATTACACTAATTATGCAACGTTGAGCAACGTTCTAATTCGAAGTTTTGCTCT
>JAQGBX010001014.1:0-28227 GCA_034698745.1 Megaphyllum sjaelandicum
TGCCGATTATGCAGACTTATGCCTCACCTTGTAGCCTGCACTAGTGCAGATTTTTTGGCCTAATCAAATTCGCCATACAGATCGAGAGGCAAGCGCGTAAACCTCTCGACCATCGGCGCCGGTATTGATTTTACAAAACAGACTCGTAACACATTTGTTCATGAAAAAACTATCATAATTACCAGTTGAGTACTGGAAATCCTTAAAAAAGGAAACTCCCTTATGTGCGGGATATGTGAATGCTGTCCACCGATGAAGTGTGTCACATGTGTCAGTTAACACAGCAAACAAATCCGGAATGGAATCTAACAGGTCTTCAACGTGACTCTTTTTATTCAATTGGCTCTCTGTGTTGTTTGGTTTTGGACACATTTCTAAGAGAAAATGCAAGGGCATATTAACAACTGACATTATGACCAGTATAAAACAATTTCACTTTAAGTAACACAAATACGCACAATATTGATCTAAACGAATGGTTTGATTTCATCTTACCTACACAAGAGCAGCACTCCACGTACAGTTTGTCCAAGCAATTAAAACAATCTCTGCAACAGGTGCAGTTACCCTTCTTCAGCTCGCATTTACAAGACTGAGTTAGCATGCATTTGCTGACGACACTGGCACAAAGGGCTTCATTACAAGCCGAACTGTAATGCAGGACGAGTAAGAAAGCAGCCGCGGTGAAAAAACCGCCACAAACCCTGAAAAAACAAACTTTTATTAGACATGCGTAATAGGCCTACTTCTGATGGCGGACATTGGAGGTCAGCCAACAAGTAGTTGACATTTAATTTTTTTTTTCTGGAAGTCAGCACAAAAAAAGGAACTTCAATTACTTATACTCACCCCATGTTAAATCTTAAAAGACGGACGTTTTCAACTATAAACTCCAATTAAAAGTGCGTTCTAGTATCAAATCATAGCCAAAATTACAACCCTTCTCCACAACCACTTGTCCCGCGCCCTTCTAAATTCCATAGCGGCAAAAAACTCATTATATATATAGCAATGGAAATCGCCACAAGGGGCGCCTCATGCCTAGCATTTAACAATGCGATTGATCCCATCATATCACACATTATTTCTAAAGTGACACAACTCAAAATTTGTCATTTTGAGATAATTAAGGAAGGTGTTGACAATACTGTCATTTAAATTAATCTACATTAGCCAAAAATATGTCCTTTTCACTGAATATAAAACTCATTTTGCTAGATTAAAATTGACATTTTTTGAGTTGTGCCACTTTTGAAGCGAGGGTGCGATCTGTGGATTGATGCACTTTGATCCCGACCTTCAAACTCAACTTGTTTTCTAAAAAGACAACAAGTTTTTTCTTTTCTCATTGGTTTAAAAAAACCTTGACAAATTAAAACTTTAGAACCAGCACCCAATTAATGTACATGTACTACAGAACGTAATTTTTAAATTACATTTTTATTTATCATACAGTAATGTATTGTATGTGTTAAATATTGAAAAAATTTAAATTACTCGAGCGGTGTTACAAAAGGAATTTTGCCAACGTTAGTTCCATTCTACTTGTAGAATGAATCAAAAATTTCAGAGCATACTGTACGTAGTGTATTCTTCCAATTATTTTAAGAAATGCACACACATGTACATGTGTAATATATAATATTACACATGTACATGTGTAATACAGTATATAATATTACATTATGATAATATTGTCTAAACTTCTGAGCCAACAAGAGCTGTTTAAATAAACATAGAGAAATCAAAAATTTAAACATACTAAGTAATTTTTAAATTACTTTCTCTTTATCATTATTTGTGCTGATTACAGGCCTACTGAAAAATTCAACTTACTCAAGTGGTGTCTCATAAGGAATTTTCCCAAAAACAACCAAAATTAGTTTCAATCTAGAATGAACCATCAATTTCAGAACATTATTCCCATATGAAGAAATACAAGTGGAGTATTATCACAGTATGTTAATATTGTCTAAACGTGGGTAATTAAGAGCTGTTTACAAAACATGGAGAAAAGAGAACATTAAAAAATGACGGTTTAATAGCATTGTTATGCAATTCCATTGATACAGTACAATACGAGTAAATGTACAGTACAAAAAATGTAATCAAGGATCCCCTACAATTAAAATTTGCAAATGGAGTGAAGTGGGGCTATTTACAATCTGAGTACATACAATTAAATTAGTAGATTACCGGATATGCCATGTTGTGATTTCACCTGACTTTTGGACTTCCATGGTTTCATGTTTTTAGATTTAACGAAATTATTCCATATCATTCACACCCCACACACATTCCATCTTTACATATTTTCATCTAATATTCAAAATTTGTATGCAAGCAGGGACTCAAGTTAATCCAAACCTGCAGTCAGAAGTCTACCATACATGCAATACAAGGAAAGCGTTATTTAAAAAAGGTTTCAAGTCTTGTTGATATTTTCTCATCAACACCAAACACTTAAGGATGGAGAAGCTTAATTTCAAGAAAGTTTAATAGAGGCAGATGTCTTATGGGTGATCCCTTACAAAAAAAGTGACTCATTTCTGAAACTGACTTACATGGGGATGTTAAAGTAGACTTCGGAAACTCTTAAATCTAAATGAACACTTGAGTATGTTTGATCATGATGAAGAATGGCAACAAAAACAATGGAATAATTTGTCCTTTTACAGTATTTGTGATTGTTAAGCAAGATCATGAAGGAAAGTCTTTACGCAATCACAACGTTTGGCCTTTTCAAGAGCTAATACAATTTTAAAAAATAATTTACAAATTTAAAGGTATTAAATTACCTGCATAATACTAGGTTTAACTAGAAAAGTCACGTAAGTTGAAAAAAAGTTACAGGGGAAAAACATGTTTTCTTCACCCTTTAAATTTGAAAATTGTTTTGTAAAAATCACATTAGAACTGGAAAAAGCCCGAATTTTCGGCGAAACGCTTAACTTACAGAAAGCATTGGTCTGGACTATGAGTTTCCTTCATTGTTATCACCGATCACTTAAAGATAATAATGTGAATCTACATGTACATAAGATCATAATAATAAAACAGAAAATTATAAAAATGTCTAAATAAAATTACTGTTACTTTTGTAGCCTTCTTTTCATGAAATCAATCATTAAAATCCATCTTTCGCATGATATACACCCTGAAAGACCTACGCCTTAGTACCTTGAAAATGTTAATTTTGAATGACGAAATTTCCCTTCATCTCTATAAATTAAAAATAGATTATTTTTTAACTACATGCAACATGCAAAACTTAAAATGGCAAGAATTACAAGAACACAAAAAGCTGATCAATAAAACCGGCTCATGATGTGGTTTGTATGTTAGTGACCAAAACAATACGAATGGAGACATTTTTAAAGAAACGGACAATACAAATTTTAAGGGAGACATATGATTGACAATTCTAAAGATAAATTCTCTTAAAAAACTATGAAAATTACCTTAATGTTTTAAGACAATAAATGTGACATTAAATTTTTCCATTCAAAAAATGAATATAATTCATGATTATGATTGTTTACAAAACTCCATATTATTATTTTTGAACCTTAAAAGTTAAAAAAAAGCTCGTTTAACTTTACGAACAATTAATCTTATATTAAGTATATGAAAGGATTTAAGTTTACATATAATTTAAATGGGTTTAATTCCCCCAGAAATAAAATTTCCCACAAGTTTGACTTTTCTAGTTTTTAAAACAATTTTTTTAACCATGCAGACTACTGAAAATCCAAAATTATGTCATATGCCAATGTAAGGAATAATAAATTATTGTTTAATATATAGAGCATAAACAGGTGAACAGTAAATTTAAATTACTTTTTAAATCAATAGTTTCATTATTGAATTCTTCTACAGAACAGCTTGCTAGAATATCACAAATAAACTAGATACCGACGTCAATACATCTAAGCTAACTTTCATAGATTTCCCAGTACGTTCTTATGATAAATTTAGTCATCACATAAATACAGACCAAGCCACAACTGGAAGAAATTCTTACATGAGTAGCCTTTAGCCCTGTTCATAATGACAACATTGCTGTGATGCATAGGCCTCCCTTAAAAAAACAGATCAGCAACAATATTTGAGCTAATCATATCAACTTTTGCACACTCGCCAAAATGAAGTGTGGAAATTAGGAAAAGCATGAAAGTCACTGGGGTTGATAAGGTGAATATTGGTTCTGGTCATAAAGATACGGCCTCACTGAAGCCATAGGCAACCCAGGCGATGGCCCTGATGGTGGGGCCGCTGGGGAAGCTCCGGGTCCAGGTGGTGGTGGTGCTGGCGGAGGCATTTGTGACTGGCTAGGTGCAGGTGATTGGCCAGTAGGGCGGTAATGTCCATAAGGCGACTGCTGCGGAGGGGGATAACCCTGAGGGTAAAGTTGTTGGCTTCCAGGGGAGGGTGGGGGTCCCCCTTGCACAGGTGGCGCTTGTTGCTGCTGGGATTGAGGAGGCTGGGAAGTTTGAGGGGGAGGAGGGACCGTTGGCCCATAGCCAGGCTGTGGTACCGCAGGTGGGCCATAGGCAGGCTGCGAGGCCGGTGGACCATATCCAGATGCCTGAGAAACAGGCGGTCCATACCCCTGTGGTTGCGAAGGCTGACCAGGTGGACCGAACCCTTGGCCTTGTGGCGGTGCTGGTGGATAATTGTGGCTCGATGCCGCCGTAGAAGATGTGGGTGGGTAGCCCTGAGGTTGACTTATTGGTGCATTGGCATAACCCTGATTTTGGGAAGTTGGAGGGGTGTAAGGTTGAGGCTGTGACGTCGGGGGAGGGCCATACGAAGGTTGTGAGCTCGGTGGCACTGCAGCGCCTTGAGGCGGACCATAATTTGGTTGAGAAACTTGTGGTGGCCTGTATGATGGTTGTGGATTTGGTGGAGGGGGCTGCCCATAGCTGCTTTGCCCATTTGGACCATATCCCGGCTGGGGAGGTTGAGTGCCATAGCCTGGTTGTGGAGCTGCGTTGGTTCCATACGCTGCACTTTGAGGAGGGTAATTCATGTTTGGCTGAGGTTGCGATGTAGGCGCTCCATATCCTTGCATATTCTTTCATTGAAATAGAGAAAAACTAAATTATCAGTTACTGATGTATCGGAAATAAAAACGCAACTTGTCCTAAATTTCTTGGTCTAGTAAAAATTATAGATTATTGAAATTCTACTACAGTGAAAGCCTGTTAATTCGATCACGCTTAATTTGGTCAGCCAATTTATTTGATCAAAAACCTTCAGAACGGATTCTTTCCTATGCTGTCCATTTTGAAAACGTCACTTAATCCGGTCGCTAAACGCATAATTCGACCATATTTTCCACATGTCTACATAACGAAAACATGGACAACACGCAGGCTTCCATCTAAGCATCTAATGCATCAGCAGCTGTTCTGATATGGATTTTCTGCGTATTTTAGAAAACAGCAGTTGCAGCAAACAGGCCACATCAAAAACTACTTACAACTTTATATATATATATAATTTTCAAAATATGTAAATACATATTTAAAATTAAATATATGTTTTTTTAAAACATAAGTGCAAATTATTTTGGTAAGGTCAGTCTTTGGCGTGTTTTTTGACATACGAGGATAACGAATATTTTCAAAGTATTTATACAATGTTTTTTGACCAGTAAGCATTAAAAAGAACATTCATCAAAGTGTTGGTCATACCATTGAGATTATTAAAAAGAGCATAAGAGAGGTGCCACATTATGAATATATTCATTCAGGAAATTTTGAATCCTGAGTTTTCCAACTACATTTCCCCTGGCCTCATTAGTTTGTGAAAATAAAGGGTCAACAATACTGTACCTGATGCGTTTGTGGTCCATAAGACCCCGATTGTGGAGGCTGCGGCGTTGGGTTATACTGATTAGGCTGTTGAGGAGGAACAGGTGACTGAGGATAGCCGGACATCTGAGGCCGAAATTGACCAACTGCATCTACATGAACAATAATTTTAAGCACCCTAACAAATAAAAAAAACTATCATCAAATGACATAGCTAAAAATTACATACTTTGCTGCCCCTGTGGAGGGTAAGTTTGCTGAGGTGGTGGCATATTCCCATTGGCTCCTGCCGAATACTGTTGCCCACTAGAATACTGTTGCCCTGGAGAGTACTGGACAGGCAGTGGACCATTATTGACGGGATTATACTGCTGATTTGAAGGCATACCTTGACCTGTAATTTGGTAAATGATTACTAGGCATGGCAGGGCACCAATGCTATTGTAGAGACAATAGTTGACACACTCGTCTATATGGAATGAGACAAAATACAAAACCAGATTTGGGCATGCTTACCTTGAGGAATCATAGGAGACCTTAAATAGCCTCCACTATGATGAGGCTGCCCCTGGTTATAGCCTCCCATTTGTGAATGCATTCCTTGTGACGGTGGTGGCATATTTCCGGGCATGGGTTGAGCACCCATCATTGTTGTAGGAGAAGGTGCAGTACCCGAAGAGCCCTCCATCGGTGGAGCTGCTTGTGGTCCAGATGGAGACACATGCTGATGTGTCGGGCCTGGTGAAGCTCCCTGGGGAGGCTATCCACAATTGCCACAAATTAAACAAACAAACCTAAACAAAGCCAATAACTGCATACACAGAAAATGGACTTACAGGTAAGATGGCTTGGATATTTTGATTTGAATCTGCAATTGAGGCTAAATACACCAAATTCCTGTGCAGAATTTGTTGATATCTGAAAAATGACAGACAGAAGGTTAGCTACATGTATAGGTTTTTAAGATTTTAATTTTATGATAATATTAGGGTTCATTGTTTTGAGTATGCATGTATTTAAAATTCGTCCAATTAAAATTAGGTTAAAAATGAGGATTAACCCTACTAACATATGGCATTTTTATGTGCTGACTATTAATCACTAAATTATACTGAAAGTGTATTTTTCAAAAATCTTAACAAAGGTTTGAAAAAAGAAAAGAAAAAAGGTTGGCAAAATGTGGAGTACAGATTTGAATTACAAAATATTTTAGAAAAAGTTCTAAAAATGAGGTTTGAAAAAAAAAATGTTAGAAAGAGGCCATGTTCAATAACTACGCTGGTAATAGGAGCTTTTCCACAAGTATTCCACATGTAACATAAATATACCTGAAACGCACTACTGCGCCTTCAGATTTATTTAATTTTTTTTTGCATAACATAAGGATGGCAAAACAGGTAAATCAGATGGTTAACTTTGTATAGGCCTACCATAAGAGCCCCAGATCATAATACTCCACCTCACATCAAGTATGTTTTTATATGTAGACAGCTATGTAGATTATATGCATTATGATAGTGTGTCGATATATCCTTAGCTGATATTGACGCAATGTATGTGGCAAACAACTGTCAAGAACCTTTGGATTCTTCAGAGCACATACTGTATTTAACAAACTTTTGTTTTTCCTTAATTTTGGCAGAAATAAAAGGTAACTGGCCTGACCAAATGTAAAGACCACGCTCGATGCTCACTTTCAGATTTGTCAGTTTGTTTTTAGTTTTTAACGTTGGCCTATTTCTGCTACGAGACTAAACACCAACGCCAGAGGATGTACTAGCATTAACTACCTAAGAATTTTGCCTTCAAAGGGGGACTTCTACCACCAAAAGGCTCTTTAACGTGCAGAGATCAAATGGGATCTACACAGGACCTTAGTCAAACTCTCTTCCGAATGGAGTACACTTTTCATACTCAAAATTCTCACTGATCTCGACCTGGAGCGAACCCGGCTACAGTAGTTAGGATCGAGCTACAAATGCGTAAACCATTCGACCATTGGCGCCAGCACCAACTATCCGATTTAACAAATAGAAGCACAGTCCATACGCACGCATTTCCCCATGCAATCTGGGTGCAATTCACATCAGACCACTGAGGAATGTTGCTGTCCTCAAGGCTCGATACTCAATATACGATTTAAACTTCTTAGATTGTCTATGACCCACTGAGAGGTCCATTTCCAAATTGCCATGGACTTCACATGTAGGTGCTAAATAAATAAGGCGTGCATAGCCGATGCGCCTTTTATGCATGCCTTATCTCAGCTGGATGACTAAAAATGTCAGCAACTCTATCCATTGTTATGTTAAAGGGGCCATAAACTGGAAACATGCTGAGATTAGGTTCAGCAACATTCTCCAGCTGTTGGATGAGAACTGCACTCGTATTGTGTGGGGAAGTCAAGACAGATTGACTCCGGTCTACACAAAGCAAGGTGGCTTAGGGGTTAGCATTCTCGTCTTGCATTTGGTAGACCCAGGTTTCGATTCCCGGGTCGGCTATGCTCAATTGTGGTTTTTCATGGTTCCCCATAGTTTCTTCAGGTGAATGCTGAGATAGTTCTTATTTTAACTCGGCTGTTGGGGTCCATCATGACCCCCCCCCCGCCAAATGGTATTGACTACAGGGTAAAGATTTTAATTGAATTGAAGTGCTCCCATAAGACACAGCTCCATTTAGTTCAGAGAAGTAATTAAGGAATAGAGGAAGGAAGAAGAAGAAGAAGGAAGAAATTGGAGGAATCGACATAGTGAGCATGGAACCTGAAGGCCCGTACACACTAACGGAAAAAAACCACAAATGGCAAATCGCAAATCACAAACAGACCCTGAAAACTTTTCTCCCGGTTTGTCGAAGGAGGCCATTCACAAGCCGATTTTCACGTTTTCATTTTCCATTTCTCTCACCTGTGGAGTGTGGGTACATGAAAGGAGACAAACCACAAATCGTTTAACGGTGGCGCTGCTAGCAACGATTATATCTGCACAATATCGATATCCTGCAGACGATAGCGTGTCAATCTTGCTTCAACTCAACCGTGCCCGTACGGATGCATTCTACTGGTCGTTCTTTCCACGGACGATCCGGTATTGGAATGGTTTACCCAAGAATAGTCTCAAACTTGGGAAAATCCAACCTTTTGACGATGCCGGGGTCCATCGTGTTACGGGCCACTAGTCCGTTCTAATGTGAGGAAGCAACTCCCCCTGCCACCTGGCACTGTGTGTGCTGACCGCGGGGTATTGAATTGAATTGAAGTACACCGCACCAATTGGGAACAAAACATATCTGCCATAAGTATTGTTCATATATAATGACCGACGTTCCATTTCCTATGTTCGTGTGCTATTATAGGCCAAACCTAATGGGAGAAATCTGTTGTTTTACAGGAGAAATCCCTATCCCTGTACACTATGTTGCTACATTTACGCCTGAACACGTTCCCGTGACCGTCTATCGTCTGCTACGTTTTCTAATGACATATTTGGATCGTCAATCCGATGTGCACCGGTGTAAGCTACAAGGTGAGGCATAAGTCTGTTAAATCGGCACAATTGCAGGCAGCAGGCTCAACAAGACTTTACTGATTTATGCCATACCTTGTAGCCTACACCGGTGCAGACCAGATTGACGATCCGAATACGCCATAAGTATGTTTTTTTCGGTGTGGTCGACGCTCCATTTCTAGAAATTTGGTTTGTGGAAACCAGAATATTTTGACAAATATGATTTGCGTTTTTTTTGGTGAGTATGGGGCTTAATCTTGGCACGGTGTCCGGTTAATGGCCCCTGGACATCGAAATGAATAGAAGTGTGATATTTTTTGTCAGCTAACTGTTCCAGCATGCCTAAATTGGCAGAGGGGCATGCCAATCTGGAAATGGACCCCTCAGTGGTACAACAGTGGGTCGTAGACAATTAGAAGAAGCTAAAATCGGAACGTGTTATTTCTGTTACTTGGTGTTACCGACTTCATCATTCAGATTCAATGTAATTCACAAGTAAGTGTTACAAGCGTCACCTTCTAACTGAATACCTACTGAACAAAACGTCATTTTCTAGCTTCTTGGGCACTATAAAACAAATACATGTAGGCGTTGCAAAACCACGCACACACGCAGCTTATTTTCTCTCTCCAGTGAAAGTTTTTGGAATTGTTATATAAATTATGTAATGTACTCAGAAGAGCTGACATTTTGCCGGCAATCAACGTACAATACTACGGATATCCGAGGAGTACACTCAAAAGATGACAATTTACTCACTGTCCAACTTCAGACGCCTTTCCTTTTGTTTGGAAATCCACTATAGCTTGAATAATTTGAGAGTTTTCGTCTAGAATCTGTGGATAACAAAAAAAATTGTAAGCCGCAGCCCCTAATGCGCAAGCCATGATAGGCCTAAACAGGAGGTCCGCTTACCCTCTGAATTTGCACCGGATTCGGTGGAGGACGACCTTTCACTTGATGTGGGACAAAAGCTACCGACATAGCTTCACTTCATACAGCAACAGATTTCTTACTTATCTCTACGAAATGCCGGAAAAACACGCTCACACGGACAAAGAAGTCGACACAAACAACAAATATAGTTTACCACGCAACTTATGGACTTTCAGCGCCACCTACAGGACGCCATACGAAAACTGTTAGCTATTTGAGGCAGATTTGCTCACACACTCCATCCTCATCATCAATTAGCCTATCTGTTTGTAAAATCACATTTTATGCGTTTAGACAAATCATACACCAGAAATTTCATTTTCAACTTCCTTGACTTTTCCGGGTTTTTAAAACAAGTTTCCCTGACCAATGTTATTCAATATTTTGCAAAATTTACTGATGCCAACTTGAATTTTTTTTAAAAATTTACAAAATTAATTAAATTTGATAAATTTGTATTCGGAAAATGTAGAAAATTTGTACTCAAAGTTCTCGGAAGCAACTGAATATTTTACTAATTTGTGCTGGAAAATGGTGGTAATCACTCAAATTTACATGTATAATTACAAAAAGTTTAAAAATTTGTCCTCAGAAACCTAAAAATTTTGTAAATTTGCACTCAGGAATTGGTGAACATTTTGAAAATTTGTTCTCGAAAACTGTTCACAATTTTGAAAGTTTGTCTTCAGATAAAAATCAAAAATTTTTCAAATTTGTCCTCTGAAATTGGTAAAATTTTTTAAAATTTGTAGCAGGAAATTTTTCAAAATATGTCATTCTTCCCTGAATTTTCCAGACATTTTCAAGTTCCCTGACTTATCCAGGCTTTTCAGGCCTGGAAAGCCTTAATAAACTAGAATAGTTTACTGTAACTGCATGATAAACTTATTAATCCCTCGGTCACCTGGTATTGCAATGATCCTGATGCAATCTGTTAATGTTCATAAAGCTCGTTTTATTTACATGTTAGTTACTTGAAAATAAATTCTATCGTAAACAACAAAATACAAACCATTTTATAACCCCTTAAGTTAAGAAGAACATTTGCAGACTAGTACACAAGTGCAGTGGGCGTAAGTCTACCACTTGTGGAAGTATAGGCCTACATTTGTTCAAACAATTCTTTCCAGCACTTGATTAAAGCAAAGATTTGCATTAGATTCTGTAATTTAACAAATGGAAAATACCCTGCGTTATTATTTTATACAGTAAGAATATAATGCAAGAGATGCAGCATCAATAGTGATGCCACAACAGTATACTCAGCACCACCACAGT
Organism: Megaphyllum sjaelandicum; assembly: GCA_034698745.1. Taxonomy (NCBI): domain Eukaryota; kingdom Metazoa; phylum Arthropoda; class Diplopoda; order Julida; family Julidae; genus Megaphyllum; species Megaphyllum sjaelandicum. The sequence goes on from JAQGBX010001014.1 coordinate 11,543, forward strand.
GGCGTTCTTAGGTAATTGTTTCCATTTTTAGTGGAATTGATGCAAAAAACGTTTAATCAAGTTTGAAAGAAATATTTGGAAATTATATTTTTGGAATGTTCTATGATAAATTTACCACTAGGATCACTCGGACGTGACGTACTTTTTGAAATCGCACTTTAGGCAATTTCAGGGAATTGTTCATTACTTTCTTCTTGATCGGTGCAAAATCACATTGACAAAATCCTACATTCCGATTAGCCCAGCCCTATTCGAGAGAAATCTACAAAATAATACGTATTGATACATAAAAATGAATTTAGAGGCAAGTACAATGACAAGGGAGGAGGGTTTCAATGCATTAAAGTGACGTCACGTGTATTTGCATGCAAATGTAGATTCAACTTTAAAAAAAAATAAGTTTCTTGGCGTGTGCTTCACACGCCAAGAATGCATGTAGATCAATATGTGCGCTCAAACAGACTTCCGTTATTAAGAGGTTTGCTTTTTTAATTCTGTTAAGATTTGTTTCTTTGTCTGATTTCCCACATTTTCATCATTTGCATAGATTGCTACACTAAAATGGAATATTTTGCCACAAGCTAGCATTTCTGAGGAAAATCTTTAATTGTGCTAAATTCTGAAAGCACTAGGTTGCAAACGCCTGTAAAGATGTCAGAGTATCCCCAACCGAGTTTCACAAGTGGTAAACCCTCTTAGGGTAAAAAAAAAAAAGTTGATTGTATCTAATGACTAAATTTTTTGAATTGAACTTTCACAAATTATTTCAAACGATGCAAACATCATATGTGTATACATAACAGTTTGAAATCTGGGCTGAATAAATTAAAATCTCAAGAATTGGTCCAATTTTGGACCATGTCGCCCTAGAGGATCCTCAGGAACCAAGAAATGATTATCAGCAAAGGAATACATCAGAAGCCTAAAATAAATAAATATATACTTCAGATGTCAAAATTAGATAAATATAAACAGTAATTTATGAATAAACCAAAAGGTAGCTTACAGGGTTACCCCAGAACTTTCCAAAATTAATAAAGAAATCTTTTAAAAATGTTACAAAAATATGCCTGAATTTTTTTATACAAATATATAAAAGTATTTATACAAGAATACAAGTATTAAATTTGTATTCGGAAAAAAAATTCAAATTTACAATTTTACAAATTTGCGTTCCGAATCTGTTGAAATTATGCAAATTTATCCTCGAAAACTACAAAACTTAAATCTGTACTCAGAAACTGTAGGACATTTCGCAACTTTCTACTCGGAAACTGTTGAAAATTGTGCAAATTTGAAGTTTTTCCTTGGAAAATTTCGAAAATTTTGCAAATTTATCAAACGAATAGGTTAAAAACTTTGCAAATATGTCCTCGAAAAAAGTTTTAACATTTTGTAAATTTGTTCTTGGAAAATGTTGAAAATCTTTACAAAGGCCCTGAGCTACACCCGTGGAAACATTAATTTTGGATTGTGGCAAATGTCTTTTTCAAAATAAGTCATTCTTCCCTGACTTTTCCAGACAATTTCAAGTTCCCAGACTTTTCCTGGTCTTGGGGTACCCTGGCTCAGTGATGTCTGTTTCTAATTTTATGCCATTGTCAACTAACATTTTTTACATAGGATTACCTGGAATTTATAATTTCTTTCCACAATGGATTTTCCCTCATCAAATCACGGTAATTGTCATTTGATACAATTACTGCCCCAGTCCTGGCAGCATATTCAAGCACAAACCTTGAAATAAAATTATTATCAATCAAACACTTGATGTTAACATATTCAATCTGTGGAAGTTTCCTACCTGTCATCATAGCAAACAACATTGACGCCATTAATATCTCGAGATGGAGTAAAAACGACGTCTTGGTTTCTGCCAAGTTTTTCTAAAAGTGGCTGATCCTGGACGGAATATCCAGCTTTTCTTCGGAATTGGGGAACAAATGCCTTCACAGTATGACCTCTTTTCCGAAAAAAATCAATGCAGATGTCTATCCCTCTCGTGCTGAACACTTTGTCTTTTCCATGGCTAACGTTAAAAAATAGAGAGTTTAAATAAGAAAAACGTAATAAGAAGCCCATTTTTGAAACTTTAAGCTCATTCAAAAACTAGTAAATGGGAAGCAGTGTTTAAAATAAGTTTGAAATCAAAGATAACTGTATCTGTTAAAATCAGAATGTAAAAAATTGCTAATACAAACCTGAATGCAACATTCGAGCCATCAATAGCAACTGGCCGTAAATTTGATTTTGGAAGGCTGTTTGATGAAGCGTTCGCGGAAGCTCGGCGTAATAATTCAGCTTGTTCTGCAACCAGATTTTCCCAGATTCGCCCGAGAGATTGACTAGGCAAAACATTCCCAGAATTTAGCGCAGGAAATTGTGGTACATTTAGAATAAAGTTTGAATATTTGGAGCTGCAGGCAGGTCTGCAATCTATGCTAGAAGCAGTAAACTGCATCTCATTTGGTGAACCTTTGTTGGATATGAAATCATTGAACACTGTTCGTTGTATTCCAAATACACTGTTCACTGACGTAAAGTTTGAAACAACGGGTAGAGCATGTTGGTCATGAAATGGACCTGCTGGCTGGCCTCTAAACAGAAAATCTGAAGCTTGAACATGTCCATTTGTTGATATCCTCTGCAGGTTGGAAATGGATTGGCAAGGTTCATTATTCCCCAGCTTTGCTTGAGTGACACATTCATCAACTGGTATTATCTCAGCAGTCAATCCAACGTCTAAACATTGTGACTTTTTTTCATCATTTTCAGGCAGGATTTTTTTAGAACAAATATCCACCGATTTCTGTAGAATGGAAGAACTCGTTGGTGTTACCACACAGAGCACCTCAATTTCTGGACTGCTAACTTCCACTTGCTTTTGATTTTTTGAACAATCTTTTTCGGTCGATGATGGCAACACTGAGTCATTGTCAAGGGCAAATGATAAATCTGTGATTAAAATTGGATTTATGCAGCTTCCCAAAGGAGCACGTTGCTGTTCACTATTGTCATCATGTACTGAAGTGATTGGCACAAAATTTGCCCCAAAGGTTGGGACTGAATCTTTGGAAGGTTGAGATCGAAGCTCGCTTGTTGAAGATAAAAGATGCACCTGAACAGTGGAGGAATCCTCTGCAGCAAGTGGGAGACCTTGAAAGATAGTAAAATGGTATAAAGATCAAGAGGCGCCTCAAAGACTTTTAATAAATGGTCTACCCAAATTGTAACTCATTCCACAAACATTCACTTTGCAATATGAAAAATGCAAACCAAACATACAACATATTTACTCAACTAGAAAAAATTTAGACTATAGCCTTGAAATCAACGATATTATCATCATGCATGCAGGTAGGGGGCCAGAGCTATAGAAATTTACATCGACTTAGTATTAATAAAAAAAAGATAATATACCTGTCTTAGTTTCAAAATATCTCCTTGGTTTTCTCTTTTTCTTCCATTTCCTTTTACCTTTGCCCTTAGGTTTTGCATGGGGAATTGCAACCGTCTGTTCATCATTTAGTTTACTTGTAGAAGTTACAGGATTTAACTTCTCGGTGCAAGGCTTGTCAGGTACCAATTTCACAGATTTTGTTGGACGTATCTCATCACCACCAGAAACGTCTGCAGCATCAGCTTTTCGTTTTCGACCCCGGTTTCTCTTCTTTGTCTTCCTGACACATTTATTTGTTAAAACTGTTCCATCTGCATGGTCATTTTGGAGATCATCTGTTTTAATACCTGAAGCACTGTGGAAAGTGGGCAATTCTGAGCAAGCAGACTTTTTAACAGGCCTGGCATTCTTTTGTTTTGGGTTGAGTTTAGCTTCTTTTAACGGTTGGCGTACAGCCATTTTTGGATTTGTTCCAGACATTTCACCAAACCCAACATTTGGCAGTCTTTCACGCAACTGTCGTTTCTCCACCTTTCCTTCTTTTAAAGATAGTTTTGCTTTGCAATTACCTGCAATGGAGTCTTCTTCTTTACAATTTCCGTTTCTGAGGCATTTGTTTGTTCCATCTGCACGGTCATTTTGGAGAGAATCTGTTTCAATACCCAAAGCACTGCGAAAAGTGGACAATTCTGTGCCAGCAGACTTTTCAACAGGCCTGGTATTCTTTTGTTTTGGGTTGAGTTTAGCTTCTTTAGACGGTTGGCATAAAGCTTTTTTTGCTTTTGTTACAGATATTTCCCCACGCCCAACTTTTGGCAATCTTTCGCGCAACTGCCTTTTCTCGATCTTTCCTTCTTCTAAAGAAACTTTTGTTCTGCACATATAATCACATAATCGTTGCATGCCCAACGAGAGACTTGAGTCCAAATTCTGATCCAACCCAATTTCATCCTGGCTAACAGATTCCGATGGTATAACGACTAATACTGGTGCTTTCTTTTCCTCATTTGGAAGTTTAGAACTTGAAATTTCGCCACAGAATGACTCCTCTATCGTCACTACCTCAATTTCACTCTCAGGTACATTAACTTCATCATCTAAGTTTATAACTGGGGGGGATTTCCCCCACGCGCCTCTAGCCTTCACAATATGCATTGAACGGCCATCAGCCATTGTTTGATATGTCTCAAAGCTGAAAAGAAAATATCGTATAAAAAACACAAGTTACATTAATTTGTATTCGAATTTCATAAAAAAATACTAACCTTAACAGTACTGCAAATTTCCATTTCATATAATCCAAGATAAAGCCATGCTACCGAAATAGAATAGAAAACAAATACGCCATTTTACTGTGTGCCGCCCTGTGCTAGAGCGCAGTAGCACAGTAGGTCCAGCGCCATCTGTTGCACTATAAAAGACGCGCAAAATTCAAAAATATTGCGCTTCGTTCATAACTTCATATCGTAGGTATCTCACATTTCATATCTCACATGTCAAAGAATATAAAACATGGAAAATTTTGCAAAATTGACCAATGAAAACGGGAAAAACTTTTTTTAAAATGAAACGTTTAAAATGTTGCACGATTGATTACTAAAAACGTGGTAATTTTTAAAAACTTGACCAAGCAATGGAAATGTGGAAAATTTTGAAAAATGAATCAATGAAAAGTAGAAAATTTTGCACGATTGATTATTAAAAACGTGGACAATTATGAAAACTTGACCAATGAAAATGTGGAGAATTTTGTATAATTCATCATTGAAAACGTGCTGTAAATAGAATTTTTTTTTGTTGAAAAATTAATCAATGAAAAGTAGAAAATTTTGCACGATTGATTATTGAAAACGTGGACAATTATGAAAACTTGACCAATGAAAATGTGGAAATTTTTGTATAATTCATCATTGAAAACGTGCTGTAAATAGAATTTTTTTTTTTGAAAAATTAATCAATGAAAACGTGGAAAATTTTGCAAAATGAATCAAAATTTTGCACGATTAATTATTTAAAACTTGGTAAATTTTAAAAACTTGAGTAATGAAAATGTGGAAAATTTTGTAAAATTCATCATTGAAAACGTACAAATTAACCAATGAAAATGTGGAGAATTTGGCAAAACGAATCAATAAAAATGTGAAAAATTTTGAAAACTTGACCAATAAAAATGTGGAAACTTTTGTAAAATTCACCATTGAAAACGTGCCAAATTAACCAATGGAAATGTGTAACATTTTGAAAAATTTATAAATGAAAATGTGGAAAATTTTGAACGATTAATTATTGAAAACGTGGAATATTTTGAAAACTTGACCAATGAAAATGTAGAAAATTTTGTAAAATTCATCATTGAAAACGTACAAAATTACCCAATGAAAATGTGGAAATTTTTTTAAAAATAATCAATGAAAACGTGGAAATTTTTGCAAAATTCACCATTGAAAACGTGGAAAATTGCGCAAACTTGACTGATGAAAAAATAAATAAAAAAACTATAGGAAATAAGTATAATTTCCTTCTATTCTATTCTATTCATTACCCTGCAGTCAGTACATAGTACCATGTGGCAGGGGGGATCATTACATAATTTGATTGACCCCAAATTCACAATTTTCAAATTCATTTTCCCGTATTTGGGATTTTAAGGAAGGTGGGATGGGAAGACGGTCATGGCCGATTTAATATAGGAACTATCTCAGCATTTGCCTGGAGCAATTGTGGGAAACCGTGAAAACCACAATCGAAGATAGCCGACCCGGGAATCGAACCTGAGTCTATCAAATGCAAGACGAGGATGCTACCCTCTAAGCCACCTTGTTTGGTTTATTTAATGTGAATTTGGTGCAAAATATTGTAAAAACACATCACGATAACATGAGTAAAAACTTATGACTTCATTTTCGAATATTTAATCGTGAAAATCAGGTTTTAAGAAATTAACTATTGCTACTTTTAGTTATACAATGAAGTAGACGAGACTTTTCCAAATATAGTGATAAAAACAACGCATTGTTATTTTATTTGTTTTGACTCAGGTAACCTTTGTTTCTGGTCGTGGATTTGCAGACCGTCGTTTAGCTTCTTTACAAAGGGTTGACTAAATGGCATGTAATCAAAACGATATATGGGCCCGGTTGCCTGGCAACCAATGTAAACTACAGTACAATCAATGCCATAAAAACGCACTTTCAATTTGGGAAAGGTAGTTCGGCTCAACAATATCAACATTCATTGGCCACATGTAGTTCAGGTAAGAACGTTTTCAACCATAATGTACAATGTACATCAACTGTAATCATATAGCTCTAGGCAAATACTAGTTTCCAATTTTATAATTAACTTTTGAACAGACAATTGAAAGCATGATGGACGGGGCCATCAAACGCGTGGAAACCGATTATCGTCACGAATATTTGTGCGAAATTATAGGATCTTACTTGGCACTTGACAAGAGGGATATTTTAGACCATTTTATGCGCACGGAACAAGTAAGAGCTCACTTGATAGTAAAAATACTAAAAATTGTACTTTGACCTTTATGGCTTAAGCCAGTGAATAATGACATGAGAAAATCGTCAATTTTAGATCAATAAGGTGAACGATTTCCTAAAAGCTGATGGAAGTAAGCAACTGCTTATAATTTCACCGGAAATCATACAAGGTATAGTATTAAAATTATGCAACACTGTTCTAAAATCGAGCTAATAATCGGTGTAGGATAACTGTATTTCCAAATGTTTCCGGTGCATGCTTAAAACCGGTTGAGGTCTGCAACTTATCATTGAAGTTATCTTTTTATTACAAGATGCACAAGCAATGTTCGGTATGATGCATGCACTCATCTAAATAAAAATATCTTGTGATACATTTAAAATACCTGTTTGAAATGTAAAATATTTTTTTTAAAAATACATTAATGTTATGTTTCTCGATAAATTTTGTAAAACATATTTGAATGAATATACTTTATAAGATAACTTATAGCAATGCATTACAAATCCATTTAGGTAAACATATTCACAATGTATTTAAAAAACATTATCAAGAATGCAATATAAAAAATGTGTATACTTCATATGTGTATTTCAAATACATTTAAATATTTTATTAGATATATTTAAATTATATTTAATTCTGCATTACAAATCCATTTAGGTAAATATATTCAGTTATGCATTTAAAAATACATTATTAAACAGTGAAATATAAAAATTATGTCAATTTAAAAAGACTGTAAAATATATATTTGCAAATAAACATTTTATTATATACATCGAGATTACATTTCCAAAGTATACTTCCGATACTACTCAATCAGTAGTATAACATTTCTACTTACAAGTCTAAATTTTGAAAATATATATTTCTACATGAATTTGTAACTTAGATTTTATTGTAAAATATTTTATGAAATATCATCTCAAGAATGCCTTTTATGGATATTTTTAAATACATTTTGAAATATACTTATGCAGATATATTTAAAAATACACTTGCAATATATTTGGAAATAACTCGAATGTTCCAATCTATACTTATTTTTTAATAACTTTAAAATATATATGTATTCCTTCATTTGCATATACATGTACATGTATATGAAAATACAGTATTTTTCTAAAGCTTTTTTTCGATGTGGGTGGAGTAGATGAAGCGAAAGCAAGGCTTTATTCACCGGACAACATCGCAACTGAGTTAATGGTGGATTTGGGCGGCATTGACACCAGTTACCCAATGGGCTACTACATTTACTTCATTCGTTGGTGCGGCAAAGCAGCCATTACAGAAGATACCATTGCTATGGTAAGCAGCAATGAAATTCAAACGACGTGATATAACTTTGAAATTCACAAGAAATTCTTTTTACAGAGCTTAATTTCTGGAATGCTCAACTCTGGAGAACAGCAATTGTTACCGTCGATAAAAAATCTACTCAGGGGAATTTTACTAGATGCCGTTTGGGCAATGAAACCAGGGGAGACATGGGGTGAAATGACTTATAGGAAAGGCTCCATGAACCTTCGCAAAGATGTCTTGGCATCCATCTATTCGACATCTGCAGCATTTGAAGGTACACTTGAAATTGTACATGGTTTCCTCAGAAATTTCATATTCAACTTCCCTGAATTTTCCAGGTTTTTAAACAAATTTGGCCTACCAATGACAATGTCAAAATTGAAATATGCCAACGTTATCAACGATTTTGCAAAATCGACACAGGACAATACTCAAACAATTTCATAAAATTAGCAGGAGAAAATGTTTAAAATTTTACAAATATGTACACTCAAAAAAGTTGAGAATTTTTTTCAAACTTTTATTACAAAAAAAGATTGAAAATTTTAAAAGTTTGTCCTCGGAAACAGCTGGAAATCTCGGAAAAAATCGTCAAATTAGCAAGTTTATCCACGAAAAAGTTGAAAATGTTCACGGAAACTGTTGAAAATTAATTTGTCCTCTAAAACTGTTGAAAATTTTGTAAATGTGTTCTGGAAAATTTTAAAAAAGTTTGCAAATGGGCCCTCATCTAACCACGTAGAGGCATTCATTTTGTATTGTGACAACATTAAGACGATGAATTTCCCTGACTTTTTCAAAATAAGTCATTCTTCACTGACTTTTCCAGATATTTTCAGGTTCCACGATTTTTCTAGGTTTTCCATGTTTAAGACTTTGGGAGAACCCTGTTTTACATGTATAATATTGGCATATTCGCCACCATTTACATTAATACGTTTATAAATTCAATTTTATATAAGCTGCCGATACATCAGTAATGGCCACAGTGCAGTTAGAAGCATGTCCTGAACCTGAACTACAACAAATGCAAACAATAACACTCAGACAACAAGTGCTACCAAAAGTGGATCCTCTGGTATCGCAGTGGATTCAAACGTTACAAAGAGTTAGTGTTATTTCTACTTTATAACTACGTGTGATTAATATAGAATGATTGCACGTCAGGGCATTGAATCGAAAGTGTGCTATTTAAATAAAAACAAGTAAAACACTTTCCCAAATGGCGGATTTGAGAATTTAAATCCCAAATTTGAATGCATTCATTGCATATTTGTCTGGGGAGAAAAGGCCAAATTGCATTTAATGATTAATTATGACCAATTCCAAAACATGTCAGAAAACAACGTCATTTTTTGGTCATCTTGCTACATGGGTTACCAGAATTAGCTCTGATCAAGACTAATTTAATCGCCGATTTCACTAACATAAAATGCAAATAATAATAAAAAAAATTGAATATATTCTTAATGTTAAAATTAAGACATTCTTGGTAAGAAAACAATTAAAGGCTGAATGAATAATTAGGTAATTACCGAAGGCGAACAAGTCAGACAAGATTCGGACATTATGGGACCATCTTCAGAGTTGAGTCACTGGAAGAAGGAAGAAGCCCGCATGGGGCACCTGCTGGAGCAAATCAAAGATCCCTTGATGGGAATCACTGCACTAATTTCAACTTTATCGACAATTCGTCCAAGAAGAGTCAGGGTAATGTCGAAATTGTGTGAGTTTATGTACTGTTTATATTGTGTAAAGATAGGTAATGATAAGTCATTCTAAATGTAGACTTGGAAACAACTAGAAAGAAAGCTCAAGGAATTACACCAACAGTCCCTCGGCAACGTCCGATTTTTACAAGTTCTGGACAAACATTGTTCAGCGCTTTATTTGAGCAATCCCGTATGTGGAGGAATGTGACAAGATCCGATAGCATATTGCTAGGATTTTAAAATAATGCTTGAACATTTAAAATTCTACAGGAAGGAATTATTGAAGTGCTTCCAGAAATTTTGGGAGCCCTGCAGATGACTCACCGAGTATCTCACTACTTTCAACAGCCAGATAAAATCGCATCCTTGGTTATCAAAGTGAGAAGAAAGTTTTAAAACTTAGTGTCTCATTGACCAGGGTTACCCCAGAAATTTCATATTCACCTCCCCTGACTTTTCCAGGCTTTTAAACAAATTTTCCTGACCAATGACAATGTCAAAATTGAAATATGCCAACGTTATCCACGAGTTTGCAAAATAGTCACAGGATAATATTAAAAAATGTCCAAATTAACGTATACAAATTTCGAAAGTTTTACAAAATTAGCATAAGAAAATTTCTTAAATTTTACAAATTCATATTCAAAAGTTGAAAGTTTGGCAAATTTGTTCTCGGAAAAGGCTGGACATTTTGAAAATCTGTACTCTGAAAAGGTTAAGAATATTGCAAATTTCTCCTCGGAAAAATGTGTATTACAAGGAATTTGAAAATTTTGCAAACTTGCCTCGGAAAATGTCAAAATTTGTTCAAATTTGTAATCGAAAACAGTTGAAAATTTGGCCAATGATTTGAGCTCGGAAAATTGAAAATATTTACAAATTTGCCCTCGGAAACTGTTGAAAACTTTACAAATGTGTACTCGAAAAAAGGTCGACAAATTTGCAAGTTTATCCTCGAAAAAGTTGAAAATGTTCACGGAAACTGTTGAAAATTAATTTGTCCTCTAAAAATGTTGAAAATGTTGCAAATTTGTACTAAGATAATTTTAAAAATTTTAACCACGTAGAAGCATTCATTTTGAATAGTGACGACATTAATACGTTGAATTTCCATGACTTTCTCAAAATAAATCATTCTTCCCTGACTTTTCCAGAAAATTTTAAGTTCCCTGGCTTCTAAGTTTACCCGTTCTGGGGGTACCCTGTTGACTGTTATGAAAATGAGATATGATACATCAGTTTTAAACAGAAATTCATGTGGCATGTAGGTTAGCAACCAAATTGTGCTTTCCTGCAAGAAATTTGTGTGCGACAAAGAAGACTGGCACACAGTATGGAGGCAACCTCAAGATCAGGGAGTTGTCCAACGCTTGCAGATCTGTCTTCACTTGGGACTGGAGTATCAAAAACAATTCGATGACCTTCAGCTCCGTATAGAAGAAAGCGGGGAACCCCAAATGGCTTTTAGTCAAGCTTTGGCTTTTGGGAAACTGAGAGCAACATGCCAACGATTTCAAGACATCATTTCCGTACTGAATATTGTGAAAACCCACAACTTCCTTCTATCATCCAATGCTCAGGGTGAGTCAAAGCAGACATTGTTTCGGAAAACTTTCGATTATTGGTGTGCAGAACTTAATCAACGTTTTTACTGATTTTAAGGTTTACTGGAAGCTGAAGATAGAGGTATGGTGTCAATTTGGGCAAAGCACTTCAAGATTCTAAACTATACTGTATAAAGCACACTGAATAACATCCAACCCTGCATGTATAATGAAGAAAAAAACAACTTTTCGATTTCAGACTTAAAACAGATATCTTCCCAGTTTCAAGAAGCCATCAGCATTTGGATTCTCGCAAATTACGACTTGTTGGATCAACAACAAAGAGAGCAATTTCAGGTCGATTTTGAAGTTTTCCAGAAGCAAATTGAAATCGGACAGGTAGGCTCCTAGAATCTAGACGATTGCAAACATAAACTTGGGACAGTTTTCACCAGCTACAAGTACATGTAAATTAAAATACGACTCTAGGAGCAGCTAAGTCACCATTTAGGAGCTCAATTGGCACCATGCTGGAACAGTCCTCTGGCTGTAAAGTTTCTAAAACGATTGGAAGATTTAAGACTGCCGAATTGCCCACAGCCAGAGAGGAAGATCGATCTTCTGCAAGCGGCTTACAAAGTGGTCCAACAAGTGGCCCAAACGTACGAAGCCTACAAGGAAAGTCCTCCTCTGGCCAGAAATATGCCTCCCATAAGTGGTACAATTTTTTCCCTAAATTGGTTATATTCTTTGCTTGATTCAGTTTGTTAATCCAGGGTTACCCCAGAAATTTCATAAAACTTTCCTGACTTTTCCAGTTTTTTTAAAGAAATTTCCCTGACCAAGATACTGTCAAAATTGACAAATGCCAATGCTAGCCACGATTTTGAAAAATCGACAATTTACTATAGGTAATTTTGGAAAAAAAAAAATGTCAAAATTAGCATGTGAAAATGTTGAAAAATTTCGCAAATTTACACTATAGGAAAACGTAGAAAATTTTACAAATCTGTACTCGAATAACGTGGAAAACTTTGATAAAAATGTGCAAACGGAAAACGTGGAAAATTTTGCTAATTGGTACTAATTGGTACTCCAAAAACATGGAAAAATTTTCAAGTTTGTCCTCAGAAACTGTTAAAAATTTTGCAAATTTGAATTGGTAAAATTTTACAATATTTGCAAATGGGCCCTGAGTATACGTAGAAGCATTAATTGAATTTGTGAGCACAATAATACCGAATTTTAACCAAACACACGACCAAGAAACAGAAGTCAAATTTATGTGCAACGTTTCGACGCCATGCGTCTTAGTTTACATATATCCACGCTTGCCAAAGGCAATAAAACATCCAGGAAAACACGAAGTACGAAATACATGAGCGTGTTATAAATTTAAAAAACGACACCAGTGCCCCACCAGTCAAGTGGCAAAACTCGTAATACGTTGAATTTCCCTCAAAATAAATTATTCTTCCCTGACTTTTCCAGACAAGTTCAAGTTCCCTAACTTTTTTAGGTTGTCCAGGTCTGGGGGAACCTGTGATCATAAAAAGCTAAAACAGCCAATGAAGTCCTCTATTACTGGACATTTTTGCAGGTAAAATGCAATGGGCCATCGGTCTTTTGAAAAGTTTGGAAAGTCGAATGCGTGGTATTCAGCTCCATCCCGAATTACTGACTCTTCCTGATGGAGTTCGTCTTATTCTTCGCTATAACACAGTTGTCAGAAGCTTATTCATTTACGCCTCACTTCATCACCAGGCCTGGCTAGAAAGGGTGGACAGTAACGGATTGGTCTGTCTTAACATGCCACTTCTGGGCCGTTCTCCAGGACCGTCTCGTCAGCTTTACGTCAATTTTCACCTGGATGTAATCCTTGCGGAAGGCAGGCACATGGTGCGCTTGGGATTCCCCCCTTCTCCTTGTTTGAAAGAGTTACTTTCCAAAGGGGAGCAACTCCAGTGGCATCGGGATCGGCTTCTGGTAGGTGAGGCCTGGGTCCTCAAATGAGCTATAGGTATCTTGCGAATAACACAAAAAGCATTTTTTTCCGAATTTCATTAAGCATCGAATCATGCATTTTAAAATTCTAAATAAATTTTATAGGGTTCCCCACGAATTTAAATTTAACTTTCCTGACTTTTCCCTGTCAATTTTAATACAAATTCCCATGACCATGGACAATGTCAAAATTGACATATGCCTGCAATGTTATCCATGATTTTTCAAAATCGACACAGGACAATATTCAATATTTTGAAAAATTCACTAATGACAAATTTGAAAAAATTATCAAAATTAACACAGAAAATTGTTAGAAAATTAAAAATTGTTGACAATTGCATAAATTTGCATTCGGTAAATGTATAAAGTTTTGCAAATTTTAACTCTGAAAAGGTTGATAATTTTGCAAATTTCCTTGGATTCCGATGGAAATTTGGCAAATATCCTTGGAAACTTTTCCAGATATTTTACAAGTTCCTTGACTTTTTCAGATATTTTACATGTTCCCTGACTTTTCCAGGTCTGAGAGAACTCTTTTATATAGTTCTGAACTTTCACAGTGGAAAAAATTAATCGTTATCAAGAAGAATTTTTTTTTGAAATTGCCGTTGACCTTTAATGTTCGTGTTATTAAAATGTCTTCTCTCCCGACATGTTACATAATACCCTTTCTCATAAATCGACCTTCGAAAATGGTCCAACTTGACCGAACGATTCGTTATACGTGTTTCTCGTTTTTATAGCAATTAGTGAAGAATATCTACGAAATCAAAGGAAGGATTCGTCCAGAACTTCAAATGCTCATGACCCCTTATTTGGCTACTGTAGACAAAGTAGTCGATCCTGGTTTAAATTTCGTGACCTGGGCCAGCCTGAACGTGGACAACTTTATCGAAACGTTCAGAAGTGCGGTGGACGACTTGGATGTTTTAGTGGGCAGGTATGTAAAAGGTCCAATATACAAGAATATACAAAATATAATACCATTCATAGAATGGCATTAATGAATTTTATTCTAATTCTAACGTAGGTGTAACGATCTTTGCCATACGCGAATTGAAGAACAAATCCAGAGCTTAAACAACATCATCTTATTCGAATACTTCGAAGAACAACCGCAAAAATTAGAAGATTTCTTGAAGCATACAAAGGTACTGTACATCAGAGATGGGCATTTGTTAGTCCATTGATTAATCAAGACTACCGACAAATCATTCAAGTCATGACTAACGTCATTATCGTGGCTCTTCCGATTGATTAGTTGTAATCAAGATTAATTGGACTAATATTTGTTAACTTCGTATCTATACATGTACAACTATACATGTACGGTATACATGTATGAGTATGAAACTAGGCAACCATATAAGCAATTTTCGACAATTTTTTCCATTTTTTTCCGTCCATTTGTCGAAAATAACAAAACTATCGTAAAATTTGCAATATTGTAGAAATATTCGCAAAATTGTCAAAAACTCGCAAAACTGTCGAGAATTAAAAAATTACTCGAGCATTAAAAAAAGTTGTCAAAAATGACACAATATGTCGAACAATTTGCCAAATTGTAGAAAATTCGCAAAACTAATGAAAAATCTTCTAAACCGTCAACAATTTCGTAAAATTATCGAAAAATTCTCTAAATTGTTGAAAAATAGCAATATTTGCGAAAAATCTTCCAAACTGTCGAAAATTGGAATTTTGTCATCAATTTTAGTCATTTATTTTGGTCATGGTTGAAAATTGATTTTGATAATACTTTATTCTGATCCAGCGACTAATGCTACCATGTCATAACGATTATGCAAGTTGCCATAAGTTTGCAACAAATTCCTTTTTTTAATACTCAATCAATGAGTCGCAGTATTATACTACTATGACGTATCGTCTTGAATTCATAGACCCTCTGTGAAAAGGCTGTGGCGGTCTTCCAGTGCAAGAATCTGGTTTTGGAAGAAGCCATCAACGATTTGCTGAACCTTCTGCAAGACAACATTCTTTTTAAGGAAGACAATTTCTCGACTGAAACCTCGATATGCAGCGAAGCCAACGGGGCTGGTGGCTCCGCAGGTTCTGTACACAACATAACCATCTTTCCAGAGTGGGTCACTGGTTCAACAATGACTGATCAAAGCTTGTCAATTGATCTTTCAGAAGGGGGTCATCGCGGCCATCGCCCTGCCTCTGCCTCTGCTAAATCCTCCGGAAGAGAATTTCGTCGCCGGTCCACTGCAACGTCACTGTACACCCGCCCTCAAAGTCTACAGAGGCATCGGTTCCTCTTGAGAAGACGACTTCGAGACGCTGCTCAAGATCTTCTAAGGCACTACAACGTATTATACGTGTCCGCCTTGGTAACCGTGATCAAAGATCAGTTCGAGTCCTTACATCGGGCCATCATGGCCCCTTCCTCTACAGATGGGCCATACAAGGGCATATTTCAAGTAGATGCCCAGCTCAACATTCCGCGCGTGGAAATCAATCCTTCCTTGGAAGATATCCAAGACATGTTTGGACATCTGACAGAGATGGTACTGACCATTTTCAAAGCACTACCTCAGTGGTCTCGATCGCCCAAGGTTCGTGCTCAATTCTCAAAATTCTCAACTTGCATTCACTGTAGCGATTTCATATTTCAGGGTTCCTCCAGTTATTTCATTTTCAACTTCCCTGACTTTTCCAGGTTTTAAAACAAATTTCGCTGACCAATGACAATGTCAAAATTGACATACATGTATGCCAATATTATCCACAATTTTGCAAAGTCGACTCTGGACAAAATTCAATATTTGACACAATTTACTAAAGATAATTCAAAATTTGGATTCGGAAAATATAATTTTTTTTAAAAAAAACTTTGTACGCTGAACTGAAAAGGTTGAGAAAGTTTGAAAATTTGTCCTCGGAATTTGTTGAAAATTTTGCAAATTTCTCCTCGGAAACTTGAAAATTGTATAAATCTGTACTCGAAAACAGATGACAATTTTTCAAATTTGTTCTGGAAAAGTTTGGAAATCTAGCAAATTTATATTATGAAAAGTTTGAGAATAAAATGGGTCCTGAGCTAACCACTTGCAACTATTAATTTTGTAAAATAAGTCCATTTTCCCTGCAAATATTTTCAAGTTCCCTGACTTTAAAGGTCAGGCTTTAAGGGGGTCTATTCACCGATTTTTGTGGGCGGAGCCTATGAAATCCTATGGGCGAAATTTTGAAACTTTGATT
>JAQGBX010001015.1:0-28205 GCA_034698745.1 Megaphyllum sjaelandicum
TAGATTTGACACACCAATGACAATAGCTCACAACAATTGCTCAAAATGGCGACCATTAACGCCAATGCAGGATGGCGTCGATTCGGGTACATCAGTCTGTACAACCACTTCCTCTCATTTCTCCAAAAGCAAGGTGCATATCGGCAAGTTCAACTGTAAATGGCTCTCCCATGTCTCACTCTGACCAAACACAACCTTTGGCACGTGCACTGCTTAACTATGGGGACCAGGAACCTACTAACAGATAAACACAGACAACATGATGCGCTAGCCATGTGAAAATCCAAGCAAAAACGTGGTGAATGTCAACATGTGTTTGCACTTTTCTATGTTAAGGGATTTGCTTTCTTCCCCCCCCCCCCTTCCCCCTGTTCATTAGTATTTTTACTCCACATATCACCAGCTACCTACCCTGTCATTTTGGTCAAACCATATCGGTACACCCTATAGAAGAAATGCAAATCGCAGTTTAGCAGTCGTGAACTCAGCGAAACAATTTTGCACCCGTGACTTCACAACTGCCAAAATGTGATTTACTATAAGCCTCTGTCTGAGTAGCCTTATGATACATTATACTTGTAGCAAAAACTTGACCTCAAGGCAAATTTGTTGTTTTTAATTTGCTTTTCTGAAAGTTCTGTGAAAACTACTTGCACAAAATCCATTAATATTAGGGGAAACTTGGACAGAAGTATTGCAAATCTTAGTTTAGCAGTCGTGAACCCAGCGTGCTAATTATTCTCACGTGACTTCACGACTGCAAACTTCTAGCACGATACCTGTAGCAAATACTTGACTTCAATGTAAAGGTATTGTTTTTAATTTACTTTTCTGAAAATTATGTAAAAACTGTACATCATACACGTGACTTCACGCCTGCCAAAGTGCGATTCGCAAAGTTTCTAATGGAATTTTTTTTCATTGTATTTGTACCATGAATATCAAGTTTTTTCTGCAAGTAATGTTTGTAATTGGCGATTTTGAAGGTTGCACAGTGGAATTTAAGGGTACGAACACAACAAAACTTCTAGGAAAGAATGTTACTTTTTTACCACTAGCGCCAACCAGCGGGCAAATATTGGTAATGCATTTAAATTACCGATGGTTTAGCCCGCTGGTTGGCGCTAGTGGTAAACAAATTATCATTCTTAATTTAAAAGTTTTGTTGTGTTTCTAGCCTAACACTACACGTGAAATATTAACTCTGGGATGAAGCCAAAACTAGTATATTTAACAATGCCATAGCAGAAACACGCACGAATTTTCAAAAATCATTTACGTGTTCTGAAGCAATTAAAATGTAGGAAATTCCATGCATTTTCCGTTTTTATCAGTAGTGCGAAAGTGTGTGCTAAATTAAAATTCCATGGGCGTAAAAGCAAAAGCTGTATGCTGACACATAACGTATTTTGAGTTGATTACTAGCTTGTTCTTTCGTGGTATATGCCTTCGGCCTAATTGAAGAATTAGGAGATTGAAAGTAGTATAAAGATTTTTACACGCAAATGCACATTTATATTTCTTAAAATGAATGTTTAGTATTCCGTTAGTGCATTGTTGGAATACACGTATCACGATTTTCTTCTTTCAATACATTGACATACACGTGCCCTATATTAAAATGAGTTTTGCAGGATTTCATTTTGAGCGCAGTTTTTCAATAACAATACCAAAAAAATTACTGTAATTTGAGATTTCCTCTTCCTTGTGGGTAAATTGACTAATCGCATGAGGATACATAAAAAGAAATAAAAAAGCGCCTTTTTGCCTTAAATGTGCGCGTTATCAAAATGTATTATTAAATTTTACAGCATGCTACTAGTATTATACCGTAGAAGGCCTCTATATAGGATTAAAATGAACCACGTGGCAATTTTTTAAATTTGTATCGTCGATAAACCACATAAACTGCTGTCTTACATAAAAAATAGCTCATATATTTCGACAAACAATACAGGATTAATCACGCAAATATGAACTGTATAAGCTAAATTTCTAATTACCATGCAACTCAGTGGGAATAAAATCTTCAGAATTATTTTCAAAACAAGGAACTCGAAGAATTATATTTTTAGTTTTGAAACAATTCCCACCTACGCATAACAAACCACATCGGCGGATAATTTTTAAGTAAAAGCGCAGAAAATTGCATTCGTCATATATATTCATCTCTAAATTGTTTTGCAGCATTTTGTGTACGGGGTCAATGCAGATTTTTGTTTTTGTCACGTCATGCATTTTCAGCTGATTAACCAAACCTGTTCACGCCATGAAACGTTTACTAAATTGATCTGCCATATAAACCGTTGTAAAAAGTACACCGTTTTTAACTAAACATACCAACTAGCTATAACTACCCTGCATAACTAGTTGTTGCACGCTTTTGCAAGTACCTGGCTGGTTTTGGTTTTTTAACCACCCGAAAATATCACTTGAACCCGTAAGATCGAATCTTGTAAACTTGACATTTCAGAGTAAATAGGAAGCTGTCACGCTGGCTTAGAACCACTTTGTTACTTAATTTCCAAAAAAATATATTAAGAGTATGTTGGTTAAAATTGCAAATAAGAAAAATCAACGCAATTTATTTGCATATATTGCCAATACATGCAGCAAATTAATTCAAGAGTTGTAACACTTGACTTTAAAAATCTGATTCTATTCATCTTTGGAAATCTAAGTCTTGATCGCAAAATTAATTGCTTTTTACGATACTTTTAATTGTATTACTTATATCCGACCACTTGATGTTTTTTTTAATTACTTCATGGTTTGGTATAGTCAAGTCCAAATTGAAGTTAGTGAAAGGATATTTTTAAGTATAAAAAACACCTCTGGGCAGCTGCAGCGATTAAAAATTTCACGTTTTATAATTATAAACTACATTTTACCTGTTGCATGTATTAATTGTAAGCTGGAGGTACCATCCAATAACGTAACGTCCCCAACTTATTTTAGATTTAACGTGTGAAAAATTTCAAAAATGCAAAATTCACAATCGCCACCTGTTTTTCTTCGTTATTTCTTTTAAAAATATGTAATATTATCATTTATTATAATTCAAAAATATCGCCATGATAAAATATTCAAATTGAATACAGAATAGTATAATAACGGAATTCTGGTTGTAATTTCAATTCCAAAGGATAAAACTGTCAATTGCAAAGAGTCGGTCATAAGTTAGAGAATCTTAAATAAAAACATACAAGAAATGCTATTATTACGTCTCATATATCTGTAAACATAAGGAGATGATAATGCATTATTGTTTTCACGGTATATTTAAACCACCATCAATAGAATCTAGAATTTATTGCACTGCGGATAAATATAATCATATCAAGTTAAAAAAAATTAACTCTAAACAACATTTGGCTTTGTGTGTAAAAGTAGCTAAGGTTGTAAAGCCAACAAACAATGTCTAACTGCGAAACCCAAATAATCAATTACGTGTAGCAATGCAAAGAGATATCATTTTAACAACGTAGAATATGTCATGTAAGTCATTTTAAATTATATCATCTCAATTACAGTAAATCTGTTTCAACGTAAACAGGTTATCTTTTTATAAAATCACAATAAGTATTATTTCTACTCACGTCAAAAATACAAACCTTGAAGGGGGTAACAAAAATTGGGAGATCCATGAATTCTTGAAGCATTCATGCCGTTTAGATAAACATGAACGCTTAGTTGGAGTTACAGAACATGTGCCCTTTGGAACATAAGAACAATTACATGCATATGTTATTTTTTTAGCATCAGGAAAAAACAATATTTTGAAATTTATCTAAAAATTTTAAATTTCTTTACAGAAGTCTAAACCAGGTATCTAAGCACGAAGCTTATCAGGAAAATGACAATATTCGGAAAAATGGCGTATTGAGCACAGCGATTGAAACAGGTTATGCTAATATTCTCTTGCCAAATACAAGGAAATATGAGAAAAGTAATTTTCTAAATTGTAGAGATACAGTACAATACGTGCACCTCATAAAATTATCTTAGTAGTACAAAAAATCGTGATTATATAGATTTGGGAGTATATTGGCAGGTGCCGGAAAACAATACTGTGTCCAATCATGCAGGATATAAAACAATTATTCGTGCATTTTTAGTTTTTCCAATGATAGTAAATGAGAAGATTCATATTCAGAAATAATTCTCACTTTTTTTACATGCAACTACTTGTTGGCTTCATCGTTTGAGGTCAAATTAAGCGGTAAGGGGAAGTGCAGCCTTATAATTTATTTGTATATGCAATTTTGTGTAAAAAAAAGTATTTTATTTAAAAAGGTACACATTAACCATATTTATGTTGATGCATTGGAGTGGAAATCAGTATATTAAATTTTGGATAATGGTCAATTTTATTGTCCATGAAAAACTGATGAAGATTTTCAAACTAACGAAAAACCAGGTTTTTCAACAACCTTCTATCTCATATTTTTAAGTTATTAAATTCAGTTTTAGGTAATTATCTCGTGCACAATAGCTGTTATATTTTTAGTACACGTTACAAGATTAAATATAAAAATGTGTATAATTGGAATAATCTCGTACAGGATTCCACATACAGTATGCTTGTATATTACCAGCTAAGTTAACACAATTACAATGTACAAATTCTTATAGTAATACTGGAACCGTATACGAAATGGAATTTAATCAAATAGGTTTCAAATTATAGTTTTACATGTACTGTATGTAGATTTAACAGGTTAACGTCTGTGATTAATTTACCAAACTATACTGTAAAAACTTGTTAAACTTCTCAGGTTTGCACATTATTGCCTACAAGGACGTAGAAAACCACCGAATACAAATGTTTAAATATTTTAAGAGTTGCCAACAAATGTTAGGATGATCTAAATAATATCTTAGAAAATATGTCAACTGAGAATTTAGTAAAGACATATACTCACTATTTCCCTAAATTTAATACTATTATGCCAGACACTACTGCTCAATATATCAGTCCAATACATTTGCTAAAATAATATAGTTGTATTAACTAAAAATTCAAACCTGGATTACACTAACTTTATAAGTAGTCATATAATTACGTGATTATGAATTATCATGTGAGCTATTACCACTTTTTTCGCTTCTCCATTCAAATAAAAATAATATGACTAAAGCAGTAAGTACATTGTTCAAATCCTCTTGAACAACTCCAATTTCCGGGATAATTACTTAACTTTGGATGAATCTTTCGATGAATTATCATACATATCTTGAATTTTACGTAAATAATTTAATATGATGTCAGCAAATTATGAGCTCAATTATATACAATTGGGTTTAAATGGTCAAATAAGGATGCAATCTTTTTATAACGTGTATTTACATGTTCTTATTTTGTTGTAAACATCCGTCGAAATCTTTCAAGCCTACTTTTTGCTGAAGGCGATTTAAACCACCTTCATTACACTTTTTGTATCTGATGTCTGATGCCATATTATTTGTTGATGGAGGATTTATAAGCCACAAAGTATGCATGAGAGCATACTTTTTTATTTAAAACTGCTCTTGGCAGTCATGATTCCAAGTAATTTGTAAGGATGAAGGATCTCTTTAAGATTTTGAATTCTCGTGCATGAAATGGCTAAAACGGAGTACCAAAAATGCATCCATATAGCGATTTTGAACCATTTAAGCGTAGATAAACCATTCACAACGGTTAATCGTAATAAAAACTTAACTTCTAAACAGGCCGATGGAAGCGAATGTTCACGCTACTATTTTGAAAATAATCGATTAAATGTATAACCAGGGTGTGCCTTAGGTGCGAAAAGATCACTTTATTATTCAATTCTCATTTTTAAAAAAAAAATTATCAAAATTGTACAATGTAAGACGTTTAGAAAATGTTTCCGATAAATCCAGCGAGTATTGCTTCTCCAACAATTTCTGGGAGCTTTCATACTGATATTGAGACATGAATGTTTATCGATATTTTCAAACGAAAAAGTTTGAAAATAAAGCCTTGAAAGTCGTACCGCCATCACGAAGAACAGGAAATTCAAATTTAATCGAGTTTAATGAAACTTTACGCCCACAATTCATGCCGTTGATAATAATTTTCACGACCGGAAGAAATCTAGACTTTATGTTACTGATTAATTTTTTGCAAGGCAAAAAAAGTGCGTCATTTATGCATGAAATGAATAGAAGATAAAATGAAAATCCACGTATACCAAATTGATGTGCAGCTACTGTGATTGTAAAGTTAAGTGGATGAAAACAAACTGAATTTTCCACTGGGGGAATTTTCATTCATTCTACTTACAATTAACTTTTTTGTTAACGGGGTAAAGGAAGAAAGAAGATCGGGTGGTTCGTGGGCATGGTTATTTAAATGTATATTCGTAATAAGAAAGATTGTAAAATAAGTTTTTAATAATTTAGAAGTAATATCACGCAGTATTTTTTCATTCAGTAAAAAAATCACAACAGTTCATAAAAAGGCAATAGTCGTTACTATGTTAGATCGCAAATCGAGGAACATTTTTATTAAAGGGCAACGGAATAGCAACTAATTGCATAAAATTTCTCGTGATAAAATAAGCAAAAATAGCATCAGAACCATTGTCAAACCACGTACGCCAGGGAAGCAAAAAGTTTCCAGAAACCGCCAAAAAATATCGTTAATGTCTAAGTATGTTTTTTATTCAATAATAACCTAAGCTGACAATTTTTCAAAGTTGGGAATGATATCATGGAAGGATAAATTGGTTTCTTTTTCACACACGATTAAACCCGGTTTATAGTTTTAGAAACTAATTACATTAAACTAATTAGATATTGTATAAACGAGAACTGTACGAGTGTTTCAGAAGCAAATCAAGAAACATCATCCTTACCTAACTAGAAACGTATTGCACGTTCGTACTGTAGTTTGTATTCATTGTAACAGGTTTTGCTAGCGTACAATCTAGTCTTTTTGAAATTTCATTAATTTCTAATCTAAATAATATAATGAATACAAATTAACAGTTTTAATTTGTGTAGGATGACTTTCGACTTTATTTATAATTTTAGGCGAGTTAATTCTGCATGAAATACAATTTGAAACAAGAAGATATAGATATTTTATATGCATCCTTACTACCCACTGTAATTTGATAATTTAAAAAAAAATGAATGCGTATGCTAACTGAATCATTCCTCAACAAATAATTAACAAGCTGATTTCTTTGTTATTCAATTTTGCCAAAACTGTTTCGTACAATTTGTAAATTTGAGTAAGAATCAATCGATTACATTTGAACACGGAAATTACTTGTCATATTACCTAATGATAAAATACTAAAGCTCATTATCGACATTTTATTATAAAAAGCCATACATCGATTTGCACTCGTTTTAAAATTGCATTAAAGCAATTTTAAAACTTGTGCAAATCCTATTGATTTTATTTAATGGCGCATATGCAGAATTTTAAAATTCAAATAGTTTTTCTGAATGTCAATCTAACTCGCCATTCAGTGCGAAGAAATTTGAAAATCTTTATTCTGATATAACAACAACAATCTTCACGCCTTCCTGATTTCAGGCCATTGAACCAAGCAAACCAATGTGGCATACGAGCTTGTACAAATAGGTCAGACCTTGAATTAAAATTATGATAACTTGCCAAGGTGATTATCATTTGATAACATACATTGACAGCAACGATCACGTGACTCATGTTCTTTGTGTAATAATGAAGCATGCACAGAAGAAATATCAAGATGTATACATAATCCAAATTGATTGTTGTGTCCAAAAAGTCAAATATATCAAAGCATTAACCCACTTATTAAGCTATTTATTTTTAAATTTATGGACTTCACAGTTTTCCTGGATATTTTTTAAAGAAATCATTACGAACAAATCTATCTTTATTTCTTATAGTCAAATTTACAAATGTTAAATAAATGCGATTTAATATATACGAACATTTCGAAGAATATTCTTGGAATATCAACAATATGAACAATGTTCTATTCTCGCCTACTTTTGGGCAATGCGACTAAAAAACGTATCCAGTGATAACCTAGAATAAACGTTCTTTGGATTTTATATGGATACCTTCCATATCCGTGATTATGTAAACCATATATCATTATATCCACAACATTTTGTAAATAATGAAATGCAATATTTACAGCAAAATTTTACTTATTTATCACAATATAATCACAAGCAATACAAATTTTCGTGTACATAACCATCTTTAATATTCCAATTACAAAGTAATTCGTGTGTCAAAGATGAAAATTTCATATTCAATGATAAATATTGAAAGCAAAGTAATTCCTAGTTTGTTTAAAAAAGTGTTCTAAAACTTATATGCTTTCAGAACTCAGTTATATTTAATTAATTTCTACAGGCGTTGGTATTTTTTCGCGTTATTTGATGTCTTGCCATCGAGGACTTTATAAACATGGTATCCTTATCGAGACATTTGCATGGTAAGATATTAATTAATTAAAATCTAAAAAAATCACATAAAACGGTGAGTTAGGAAAACACGATCGTTCGAAATTTATTTTCATTTACTATGCAACTGGAAGGAAAGCCGACTAATCAAGGAATCGAGCCCGCGTTTCTCCAATCGCTGCTTTCAAAGATAATATGTTTTAGAAATTATGCGAATACAAATGCCTGCACATAAATAGGGAAAGTTAATATGATTGAACTTTCAGCAGACAGCAATATGTTCTGCACGCATACATGTATAATGCCTTTGTTTGCATGCAAGTACATTATAAATCATTGACTTGTCTTTCCTACATCATTTTAAACACAAAACATACAGTACATAAACAGTTTGCATTTTAAAACACTTTGCATATAACTTCCAAAATAAACTTTTTATATCGAATGGCTGTTTAAATATTTATAAAACTACTTATACATTTTAATTCCAGTCTCATTTTTCATAAAGCTCTAGCAAAGTACTGTGTCTGATAAACAAGCCACGATCTAAAGCGTCGTAGTTTGTCAAATGCAGAAGAAAGAAGGAAGAAATCGGCATCTAATGTATAAGCTGAGTTTCGAAAGCACAAGCAATTATTTATCATCCCTTTGCAAACAGGTAGGCTACTGCTTTTCGTGCCTGGTAAACCGGACACGATCTAAAGCGTCGTAGGTTAAGCAAGTGTAGGCATATATAAGATACCCATAAAGGTAGTGCAATGTGCAATGCACATATTCACATAAGATATAACTTCTGAAGGCACCAATGAATAATACAGAGTGAGATAACTGAACGACAAAACTTTCTGGTCCTGTTCTCCTTTCTAGATTGTCTTCATTTTGGTTTTTGATGACCAACAATCCCTCAAATCGCGGATGCTGGGAGAGATGTATTCAAGTTATTGTCGACGTAATGCATGTATTTATGAACAAGAAATTACTTTATTTATAGCATTTCATTTTTAGAACTAGGTTTGCCATTATGTTAAATTTACACTACAAACAATATGTAAAATTATATGACCTCTTTAGTGTAAACAATTAAAAGATTTTGTTGTAAATTATCGGTTGAACATGATTAATCATTGAACATACAGTTCCAATAAGTTAACGCAACTGGGAAAAAATAAAACAACTGACAGTAAAGAGGCTCAGTTAGAAATGAGAAATCATACCAATTATACTTTGTTATTGCCAACATATCACGGGACACAAAAAACCCATTTCTGACGATTGTCAGTCAAACAATTAGAATGAACTCGGATTGAATTAACCGTGTAACAGAACTCAACAAACTTATAGTATCATGGAATTTCAGAAATAAAACAATGGAAACAAATTTATTTTTAATCATTTTAGTGAAAATGCGATTTAAATATATACTCGTACAAAAAAGGTTCACAGAATATGAAAAATAGATGACATTATAAATACAGTATATCATGCAAATGAGACCACTTATTTAGTGATATATCAAAGTATAACTTAATTACTCAAACGAACATGACAAAAAAAAACTTTAAAAGTACGGAGCCCCATACTGCGCATGTATGCCGTATGGATACCCTCCATATCCGGCATAATCATAACCGGGATATCCACCAAATCCGACGTTTGGATATCCTCCAAAATAACCATATCCTGGACCACAATTCACGTAACCGTAGTTATAATATTCATATTCGTGAAACCCAGCTGATCCATCTCTTCTTACCCTAGGAAAAATTATTGCCAAACTTATTAACTTCATTATCTCACTCACACATTAAAACTAACATTCACACGCAACTTTGAACCATTCCTGGAGATTATCACAATTTGCGCAAATTTAAATTACGTGACATGTGTCAAGACGAAACTTTTATCTTGAAGTGTAAGTTAACCACTACTTCGATTTTTTTTAAGGAAACAAACTATAGTAACTTATTTAAAATTGCCCAAATAAGTAATATCTGTACACATGCATGTATTTTGATTATTTGCACGCATGAGTGATTATTTTGCAGTTTTTGTTGTTGTTGTTGTAAAATGCAACTTAAGTAAACAGAATTGAAATAATACACGAGTTATTACTTCATTTAAGAATAAAAAAAACTTGCAATTTTTCAGTTTAAATTACATTGCATATTACTAAAAAAACAAAGCTTTTATATTAATTGACTGCATGAACTAAAGTACTTATACTAAATGGTAATTTGGTATACACGTATATAACTTACTTGTAAATATGGCCGTCTTTGGGATAACCAACGAAACGATTTGATTGCACATTATCGGTAGAAATTTGTGGAACCATTGACAATATAATTCCAATCATTAAAAACAACTGAGAAGAAATATATAACTCACATTACGCTTCAGTCAACTTAAAACCAGTCCATTATAACTGTAAAACCATACCAATGATACGTTGTACATGTAGTTGCAAACGGCAACAGCCATTTCTAACAAATGTTAAGACAAATGTCAAGTCGTGTTTTATTTCGTTAATGAGAGTGAAACTAAGTTGTAATAAGTTTATATATCAGCATAGGGCAATGGTATTTACGATGACGTAAGTGTCACAGTAAGAATAAATTAGTGGCAAAATAAACAATTAATTCACGCACTATTAATTCAAACGTTTAATGAACACCAATAACAGTGTTGGCATAAAGTGCAAATATAGGTAATATGTTGAAGGAAGTTGTCTTTTCGAATGGAAATGAGACAATATAATGATATCTATAGGCTATGATAAGCGTACTATGTCTGCATTCATTGTGAAAATGGTATTAATGCAATGCGCAATATGAGACTATACTTGGCATTGTACGATATTACAAATTATTTCCTTAACTATTGTCCAAATGACAAAGCCGAAAGTAAAGCCAAATTAAGCTCAACTTTGTGAGAAATTTAAATTTAAATCATTACCTATCATTAAACTACCTCTATTAAAACTTCAAGCAATCTATCATGATGTAAAATTGTAAAAATGTAAAATTTGGTAACCAATATCAGATTAAAATGCTGATTCCAAGAAAACAAAAATGATAGTGTATTACAGAACATAAAGCATGCATATAGAGCATATTATTAGAAATTAATACTGGTAAATGCGACCTTTTCTGTACTACTCTCGTAGATAAATAAATGAAGGTTTGCGATATTTAAAAGATTTTTGCATCATGATAAATACAGTATGTTTCTTGTAAATACGTATTTGGTAACAAGACGAGTTCATTTATCCAATATTTACAATTGCAACCTCTTTTCAACGCACTGCATTCACAGAATGTTTAAAACTTTGTCATTTTAAACTAAATCATAACAACGGCGCTTTAGTGTAAGAAACTTGCCAAGCCATTTCAGTCCAGAAGGTTGGTTTAACACATTGTAAGAAATAAATGGTCTCAACACTGTACTGATCAACGCTTCTTTGATACCCAAAAATTTTTTTTTAAAAAAAAGCAGTAATATCAAATGTCATTACATGGTTGGATCCCATGAAGTGAAATAAATATGCTTTAATGTGACAATTGAAAATACTTTAGAAAATAATCTAGAGGAAGGTAAATTCGCAAAACCCGACACATTAATGCATCACGGGTGCAACTATTTCAACACTACTGATCAACGCTTGTTTGATATCCAAAAAATAATTTAAAAACAATCAGTAATATCAAATGTCATTACTTACTGGTTGGATCCCATGAAGGAGAATAAATATGCTTTAATGTTACAGTTGAAAATACTTAAGGAAATAACCTAGATGAGAGCAAATTCGTAAAACCCGACATCGTTGCATGTCCACCATTTATGAAGGAGCAATGCCATTGTCAGGGTCAGCAAGGTTAATGAATCAAAATCAATACAAAACGTTTCAGGGTGAACGCCAGGTTAATAAGTGGTGAAATATGAGTTTCTAATTATAAGCATTATTATGAAAAGTATATAAAAGACGTCTAACAGGCTAGCATAAGTTAGTTCTATACAATGTTTCTGGAGATAAAAACTTTGTTTACACTCAAGTAGGATATCATCGGCAAAAAAGCAAATTTGGCAACTGCGATGAAAATCATTGTAAGTCATCAGCATTTCATATAGAAGTTTAAACTTCTAAACAAGCCTATTTAAACAAGCCTAAACTTTATCGACGTTGCGTTGCTAATTCTCAGGTTTTAGTCATCATGCTGAGCCTGTTAATTCATCATTCTGCAAGTTATCCGTTTGGAAGATTACTGCGATATCTTGGAAGTCATATCGTTCATAAATTGCAGAAAATACATTTCACAAGAGGAACATTGGGACATCTTAAAGGATTCCGTTTTCATCTGCAGCCTATCTATGATTATGGTTACGGACCATGGTATCCACTGGCCTATTTACCATTCCAGTAAGTTCACGAGCTATTTTTTTTTACAAACAACTGCGTTTTCAAATTCAACTTTTACAAATTTACGCACGATATCTTAATTTATCTTTTCAGTAAGCCAACGAAATACCCTCATTATAAAAACTACAGTCGTAAACGGGAAAAGAATTAAAGCATTTCGTGTTTAAGAAATCTACTCGATAGTTTTGTATAAAATATGATCATTGTAAATATTGCCATTATTTTATCATAATCATCGCCTATCTCACAAACCCTCCATAAATGCATATTTTGATAAGATTTTAAACCAAAGTAATCACCTCATAATCTAGCAGTAAGTTGGTATTTACACAATAAATGTTAATTTCTTTAATAAAATAATTCGAAAAATGTATTCATGATTGTACATGCATATTAAATACCTGTTATCAATAA
Organism: Megaphyllum sjaelandicum; assembly: GCA_034698745.1. Taxonomy (NCBI): domain Eukaryota; kingdom Metazoa; phylum Arthropoda; class Diplopoda; order Julida; family Julidae; genus Megaphyllum; species Megaphyllum sjaelandicum. The sequence continues at coordinate 13,259 of JAQGBX010001015.1, forward strand.
AAATCTCCAGCTGACATACATTTATATTTTGACATAATATATGTACACTGGAATATATTGTACGTCCATTTAACGTTCATTAGTGTTTAACTGTTATCGAAATTTTATGTTGACAACATTATTGCACTAGCAAAACTCTTTAAATCAAACAATTTTTCCATCTGATTGTTTGCGTAACAAATTAAATATCTGAATAGAAACCCATTTAATTGTGAAGCCACCTAATACGAACAGAAGGTGTTAGGATTTATTCGTTCATACATGTAAGTACAATGAAATGGATTTAATAAGACGTTGCACAACATCGTGTATTATTTCCGGTAGGAAACAGTCCCTTCTGACAATACAAAAGTTTTCCTTACAAATGCTTTCTTGCAACTGGGATGCATGACCTGTCATAGAAATTTTTGGACCACTGTCAAATACAAAACTGTCGCAGTGCTACGTAATTTTATTTCATTGTAATTAGACGAATGAAAGGTATAAAACTATTTTGCTTCCTACTTAACATTTCATAATATTTTTAAAGGAGATCGAAAGTAGTGCATTTTTTTTCTAATACTCTACACACTCAGCAAAGAAATGATTTCGATTTCAACTGTAAGTAATATGTTCTAGCGCTTCAAAAATAATACGAAGCCTAACCTAAACAGTGTAATCTTAATTCTTGGATTGAATAAGAATTAAATTTAAACACTTTAACCAATTTAAGATAACTATTGGACTGACTGCCATAGCCATAGTTACGTGCTCACAATCGCCGTATCAATCATATGGAGACAGACGGCAAACGAATCCAACTAATCTTAATGCTGGAACAGGCAATAAATACGTTAATCCAAGGTAAGAATAATAATTCACATTCACTGTATAATGCAAACAATTTAGGACATTTTGGAAAATAATTGCTTAATAAATGTAATACAAGACAATACAATTAAATGACTGTTTTTCAAATAATGTTTATTTTTTACTAAAAACTACATTTATTGTCTAAAACCGAAAGAAAAAGTTGGTAAATAAAGAAGCTTGCAAAAAAAAGTACTGTATAAGGCTCTGATTATAATAAAAAACACATCAAATCTCATAGAATTTAGCTGAATCTTGAGAAAAATTTGGTACCGAAACGTAATGCCATATTAATTTCAAAATCTGACGAGCAAATTAACGAACATTATTAAGACAAATATTAATAACTTCATCATATTTTACGAAAATAATATCAACGAAAAAACGTTGATCAATGAGAAATTTGCTGTAAAGAACATATTACAATAAATCTCAAACGAGTTTCATTTAGTTATCCATATGGAACAACACTCGGAGTGGGAAACCCATCACAGTACGGAAACATTTACGGTGGCTCTTATGGAGGATATTATCCACAAGGACAAGGAATATATGGAGGCTATCCAGGTGGTTATGGCGGATATCCCGGTGGTATTGGGTATCCCTACCCTGGGGGTATAGGAGGATACCCTTACCCTGGATTTGGAGGATATCCTGGGATAGGTTATCCTGGGGTAGGAGGATATCCTGGAGTGGGAGGATATCCTGGAGTAGGTGGAATTTACCCAGGCATTGGCACCGGATATCCTGGAATTGGGGGTGCTTACCCTGGACTGGGAGGGTCAATTTATCCAGGGATTGGAGGTTATCCAGGACTAGGGTTTCCTGGGGGATATCCTTTTACAAATCCATACTTTCGATCAGCGTAATGGCAAAGCAAATTGAGAAAATTGTAAAAATGTATACGTTTTTGTATTACGATCTATTATCGTTATTATTGCCACAAAATCACTGGTGATTTTGTGTTGCATGTTTTTCATCTGCATTAAGTGAGGTGACCGGGGCGACATTAAATGCATAGATACCTGGTACATTACTTGAGTGCAACCTCACATCTTTTATCGTTATGTGTTTTTCGTGATTTTATTTGTTTTTATTTACAATTGTACCAAAGGACACGTGTATTTTCATGGATATTGTTTGAGAATAGCTGAATAAATTATATTTATTTATAAATACTACGATGTATGTAATATTGCTATGTCGATTTTTTGACAAAATAAATTACAAAATGAATTCAAGGGGAATCTTGTATTCATAACACGAATATAATGATCGGTTACAGCTCCTTGTAAACAATAAATTCTACTTGAATACGCGTCGAAAGGTCATGGAAACAATGAACAGTGTACACACAAATGCAGTATGGAGCGTATACAATTGTATACAAGTTATTATTTAAGTTCATTTAGTCTTGTTCAGTGTAAGTCGAGGAAGTTTATAAGTTTAGTCCCAAATAAATAAATAATTTATTTACGCCATTATATAACGAATTAATAATCATCGCACATTATTATAAATGGGTTAAACAAGTTATTAAGTGAAAAACAAATTGATACAGTATGCCGGTGAAACCGTATACATGTGCAATTACCTGCATAATTTCAGTTTAAAACAGATTTCTTCTTTAAAAATGACACGTGTTATTAACTTTGCCTGTACGTTGAAAAAGAGTGAAGTTGAAAAACGATTTAAAGAATTACAAACTAGAAGTCGAACACCTCTATTGGTAAGATATACTCAAGGTTAGAATCCATTGTTTATCAAAACAAACCAATGCACAGTTCTTCTCAACATAAAAAATACTGATAAGTTCGGTTATTCAATTTTATTTATTAACCTTAGCTATTATTTCGATTCATTTCTTGAGTAAAGAGCTGATATTCTTCTCTTCTCCATTTCCTGTTTTTTTTACATAAATTGCCAACTTTATTGTCTTTTCATGTTTTTAAATTGTCTGAAAAACAAAGGATAACAAATAGAAAGCCAAATAGTTTCAGTATTTTACAATATATGAGATTTTATTCCCAGTTTAAAGTAAATGAAACAAATTCCAAACGTATTTACACAAAAAAGGCATGAAATAAAATAAAATCAGTACTTATACACAAAATATGTTTCACACTAGACATGCGCGAACATGTGAGATAGCATTAATACTCCATAGAAGTAAGATAGTAACTTTTAAATGTAAGAGAAGGATATTTAAGATTTATTTAAAATTTCCTTAACGATTATTTCGTAAAGCTTCGGTGGTATTTTCACTAAAAACTGATAAACTTCAGAAATCTTACAGATTACACTGTTTTTTCCTATTCGCTTCAAACAGGCTGATTACTACGCTTTAGTGATGTCAGGTTTTGCATTAAGGCGTTGCATTGAAATATCACAAAATTATAAATGTGCGTTTCGCTTGTCAAACTTGGGTATTAGCTGCTACGCTTTTCAAATGAATATTTCTTGGAAGAGATTAGCTAACAAGATAAGAAAGGTTGAGCAACAATTTAATAGCCATGATGACCTACTCGATGGCGTACTCCCCAATCGAAGTTGCCATGGTAGTCGGTGCGAACATGAGTGTAAACTGGACCAACTGGACCTCCGTGGCCGTAGCCACGTCGGACCCTATTTAAAACTGGAAGAGGAACTAATGGTAAGGAGTCAACGGATCTCTTTCTGCGGAAGCCACCATCGCCACCACTCGTGAAACCACCGTCGCCGCCGCCGCCACCTAAAACGAAGCTACATGAATAAAGATCGAAAAAAATAGGTGAGATATTACGTGCAACTTTAAAATAACATGACATTCTAAAAGAGAATTAGACAAGTGTAGGAATAATTAAGAAGGTGTTCTAGTAGTACAATTGTACATTCTCTATATTGGTATTATTCGAAGCTACACGATAGCCTAGGCATCAAACGAAATATTTTCCATAATTTTTGCTGTTTATAACGAAGTGAAATAAGTCGGAATTGCGAGTTTGACATTTATAAATTTTTCATGCATCCATCAGAATATGGCCTTTTACCTGGTATGTGATGCAATGTACTAAAATCTGAGCCCTACACCACTGGCATTTTATGAAACGGGAAGAAAAATTTTAAAAATTTAAAATTTACGTTTGGGAAATTTGAAATATTAAATTTCCAATCAAAAATATTAAATGCAAGGATTGCTTAAACCTCGAAACAATTACCAAAAATAAATGATGATTATAGGACGCCATCTAAACCAAAAAATAGTACAGCAGTATTTTCTACAAAGGTTTCTCAACTCTCCCCAGAATTGGTTGAGACGCCGTTGCAGCAGCGAAATACTTTAAAACACCTACAAATTAACTTCATGCAAAAAAACAACTTTGGTACTACTGCAAGTGCCATATTTGTCCTTGCTGTCTTAATTTTCTTTTAGGAAAAAAATATTCGTAGCTACATACCGCCGCCATCACCGCCTCCGCCACCAGCGTCGCCACCTCCGTCTCCACCGCCAGCGCCTCCATCGAATCCTCCTCCGCCGGCACCACCGTCAAATCCACCGCCAGCGCCGCCATCGAATCCACCACCACCGCCGCCATCACCACCTCCGCCGCCGCCGCCATCGCCACCGCCGTCTCCACCAAATCCTCCGTCGAAGCCACCGCCGCCAGCGCCACCGTCGAAGCCACCGCCTCCATCGCCACCGCCGCCGCCGCCATCGCCTCCACCGAATCCACCATCAAAGCCTCCTCCTCCGCCACTGTCGCCACCGCCACCGTCTCCACCACCTCCATCTCCACCACCACCTCCGCCGCCATCATCTTGGCAGAGTGTCATGCCCAAAAGGGCGCACAAGACAACTAATAATTTCTAAAATGACGATGAGGAAATAGGTTATATATAGGCTACTCTTTTAAAAACCTGATGAAATACAAAAGAGTTGAGGCTCGATGCTGTTTGTTGGAGTGAATATTAAGATGCGCGATTGGAAGAGGATTTGGACTGTATTGAGCTTGGTTGTAAAAAAGGCGCAGAATTCTGCGTCTCTACCGTCAAGAATACCACGCAGCCATCAATGGACTTTTGTATTAAGAGATCCTAATCTACCAGATGTATTCCATCTTCAAGAAGTTGGATAGTTACATAAATTGAATAAACTGCATGCATCCAGCGACTTATTTAAATCGATCATTGGAACAGATTTTGACTGCCAAACTTTCAATGTGCATGCATTACTTTATCAATGCATGTTCTTACTACTATTCCCCCCTTCCCCCTTCCCATAAGGTGAGCAAACAGTATACAAATATATCCTGCATCGAAGTATAATGTTGTTCAATTTTTTTTAAACTACCAGGACAACTCTCTAAAACTCCAAAAAACATCCACGATACCATGTAAACAACAAATCAAAACTGCACTTACCCAATTTACCATTATGATGCTGTCTGACTGTGCTCGAGAGCTGAATTGTCTCAACATGAGGTAAATTGGCGCTCGCTCAACTTATATATGCAGAACGAGTCGAGAAATTGGGAGGGAGACACCTGAGCTGGCCTCTCATTGGTTGGTTCTAGCACGCCAATATTTGACGCCTGAAGTAGTTATGACCCACGGGATCACCCCTAACTTTTTTTCTTTTCTTATTCTTCGACCATCGTTGCATGAGAGTTTCAAAAAGTCAACTTTTGTGATGGCAGCAAATGTTGCGGAGTTGTTTTGTAGGTCGAATGGAAAAGCTAATGACTGTCTAGTAATCGCAATAAAAGGCGTGCACGCCTAAACACCAGCGCACATTGCCTGAAATTTATTCTTCCTATATATCCAGTGTATAATATAATCCAGGTGATTTTACACGGTGGCAATTGGAGTGCAAAGCCCTGAAAAACAATTCTTCGCGGACTTGCGTTCCTCCCAAAAAACTCAATGAAGTTTGACCGCAATCAACCCTGCATATGTGTCGGAGATACGCATCACTGCTGGCCTGCAATATTCGGTGAAATGCACTAATCCCAACTGTACCACCCTAAGAAAGCGTTTTAATGCGCAGAAAATTGTACCTTGTACACTTCCTTTCACACATTGTTTTTTCCCCATGCGTTTACGCATTTTACAGGAAATATATGAATACTTGAGAGAATTTATTATGCGGAAATTGGTGCAACCAAGTCGCTGCTAACGGCATTCACAGAGAGGATTAAGACTTGAGGACAACAACACTTCGTTGAACAATAAGCGGGTACGGCTATTTTGAAATTTCTACCGCTGTAGGTGATGAAAACTGGATTTTGATCACGTTATTGCCATCTTAAAACTAATCATAAAGGGTTTCCTTATTAGTTTCTTCTCAAATGGAAATCGAGCAATTAGATTTTATTTCGGAAGTAAATTGCTCATATATTCTGGCAAGATTATAACACATCCGCAGTGATACCAATTTCTCAAGATTTTCTCGATTTCTTAATTACATTGTATTATCCTTCAGGTCCATTTGTGCAGAATCTTCTGAAGTACTGATAAGGGAAATTTGAAAAAAAAACTTTAAAGCTTATAAATCAACACTACACAGTAAAAACGTTTCATTTTAAATTCAGGCATTGTAGACAAAATCAAGGTGCCTTATACACAACAGAAAAATTATAAAGAAATATAGTTTCCAGACGTTCATACACATATTGTGTCAATTTAAGATGCGATGTTTTATAGTGTGTCAAACGTGGTCAATGTTTTGATCCGTTTCTTACATAGTACGATACCATTTCTTTAAAAAGACATGTTTGCAATGGATTGATGAATGCATTTACCACCACATTTTTATCCATATATGATCAACGTATTTCCATCGAAGTAAGAGTAGGCTACTTCAAATGCAATATAAGATTTTTTCCAAAGTTGATGAAAATCAATGCAAGTGCATGTAATCTCAAACGCTCAGAATTTATTTTTAAACGCATTTCATCTCACCTTTATCGAATATTGTGAGAAATATTACATGGACGACTGTCGATAAACGTTTTGGGTTAATCACATCACTAGTATGATGAAATATATTTTTTCCGGTATAACTGTACTTGATACGCGAAAACGTATCACAATAAACAAATCTAGAAAAACTTATTTTGAGAAACACATTCTAACAAAATATGGTATACATAATAATAATTTATAAACCTGGGTGTATAATTTACAAAAATGTGATGCAAATAAAATACCCATATAACAAATTTAATGGACAAAATGTCACATCTCTGGTATAGTTTTTAGTTTCAAAATCACGAAATGTTTCTGTACGGAAGTTAATGGTGCGTAAAGATGATTTATACCCTTCAAAATGTTGTTAAGTGATCTGAACAAGAAGTGAGGTCGAGCTATTACATAAAAAAGGTTGCGAAGATTTTTTTTTTGCAACTTCGAGATTTTGAAATCTCTATTGAATACTTTGCATTTCCGTTTTATCATTTATTAGGATTACGTTGATGATATCATTTAAAATGTAAGTACTTTTACTAGTGTGTATATACATGAATAAAAGAAAATAGAAATACCTGTGGCATGCCTCATTTTATACTTTTCAATATGGCAAATCCGTTATCTTTTATATGTGCAACCTTCATGGCTCATTTATAAATAAATTTGTTTAGAATTACATTTTGATTGCTGAGATCATCTGCGCTGAATTTTTTAAAAATACAATAAGAATCTCCTTATTAAATGAGCTGAGTAATAAATGAAATATATCAATGCGAAATATATATATATATATATATATATATATATATAAAAGTGAATATATCAATAAGAAATAAAGGTAGAAATTAGACATTATTGAGTGTATTATAATGATCAAAAACAATTTGCCACAAAACTAATTCAACATTTATAACAATTCCCCCTAATGCAAAAATGCAATAAATCTTCCGAGTAGAAAAATGAGACATACAGTGAATACAGAATTACCAAATCGAAAACTGGTCAATTATGGATACGTACATAAGCCCAATAAAGCTCATTAGATTGCGACATGTACTGTATGCCCATACCATCCATGTAAACTTTTCCATACACGCCCATTTTAAACTACATGTAGGCTTGTATGGCTCAGTATAATTTCGTCAACCGGGATGTCACGAAGGATTCACTTATTGTTTTTCAAAATATTACTATTGATAACTTTTATGAATTTAAGGATAACGTCCTAATTTATTCAAAACATGCAAGGAAAAACAATTTTAATGCTCGAGTTCAGTTACTCCTTCACATGGCTCACCACGATTTGTTTATACTTATATTCTTAAATGTCTGGAAAAAATAATTGTGCTCTTGCACAATTAAAATTTGCGTTTTATCCTTGTATAAACCTGTCTTTAAAAACGCAATGTTTTTGTAGTGAAACCAAAGGAAATAAAGGCGTTGAAACGACATTCACAAAACTGCCCCTGCTAAATAATGCTGCCGGTCAAGACGTATTCATCATTACGTGAGCTACACACATGGATATCCACATCAAGAAAAGCTCTATTGTATTTGCTCATTATTGTCCTTTCTGGCCAAATTAAATTACAGAAACAGTGAAAAAAATTTTTTCGTTTCGTATAATCATCATCATTATTATTACTATTACTAATGTGAGTTCTTGTCTGGATATTTCGCGAATAATTATTCCAACTCATAAAGAAGGTTTACTGCCTAATGGTATCATGATATCGCACATTATTCTCCTTGTTTTGTCACGGTACTTTGTCTTCCTCGTCCTGAACGCCCGCTCCACAAAAGAAATAGGGCAGAAAAAAAGGACTAATCTCGTACAGCCTTCGAGCACTTGTGTGTGTTAGGTGACACTATCAGAATGTGCAAAATCATTAAAAATTTGATTTTGCATCAGGCGAAACAAATGCGCATAAGCGGTCTAAATGCAAATTTCCAGGATGCTGACGAAAAGAAACACGGGAAAAACAGATAAGGCAGGGTTCCGAAACACATTTTCTAACACAACAATCAAATGTCTACCCATTTATTTCTTTTTATCCTTTTTCAATCCAAACAACTCTACAATGCAACATTTTCTGCACTGTTGCATTTACATACAACTTAAATCCAGATGTAAAGACTATACTTTCATTAGGAAAAAAACGTATTAAACTCCTTTAATGTGGTTAATTTATTGTCTGTTTAATTCGAACATTCCAAAGAAAGTTCATGATAAAAACCCAGGTCAATCAAATTACGCTATGAGGTAAGATCTCAGGGAAGATCTTACGAAATAGTCGTGCAACTTATTTCAAACTTAAAATTTCTAGAAAGATAGAAAGCATCAAGATTTTGTTTTAAAAAATAATCCAAAAAAAATCTTTAGAAAAAACAGAAACTTTATAGCTTATAATGTTAGAATAAAATGTAATTTTTAAAAAGAACCATCAATATTAGGTCACTTTATAACAGTCGTTTGATCGTCTTGTCTTCGTATACAACTTATGGACAAATTTGAGCCCAAGTAAACAACTGTTCAGCGTGTGAATTTTACCCATCGATATTAACTATTCATGTAAATTGGTGATTCATGCATGGTCACTATTACATTGTAACGTTTCATGAGAGTTGTTATTTATAGAATTTATCTAATAAGGAAATGAGCAGTTTATGGCCTCGAGGAAATTGGAAATTCAATTGTAGGCTACTAGGTAAGGTTATCCCCATCTAATGAAATTGCAAGTCATGTTTATAAAGTCGCAACAGTTTTACATTTTGTGTCTAAACTTTTGTTTCCACTTTTGCTATCGGACATTTCTTTTGTGTTCAAGAGTGCTTTTTAAATTATTTGTTCTTGAATAAATTGTAGGTGTTAGAGTTGTTTGAAATACTATGACGATTTCTGAGTTGTCATTTTAAGTAATAAAATATTTTAATTACAACTTAAATTTGAAATATAAATTAATAGCTTAGATTCACCTCCTATTTTCATAATTTTTTAAAATCATGAGGCATTTTTAGTGATTTTGGTGTTTTCAGATGTACGTATACTATACATTTCATGGAATTTAAGCAGTTTTATAAACATCCCGCAAGGCCGTTATCATAGCAGAAGGTATACATTACATACAGTGCATAAAGTACATGGCAAAATGAAGCGCCAAAGTAGATGAGAATATTAGGTAAATATAGTATTTCAGGGAATTTAAGCATTTTTAAAAACATCCCGTTACATACAGTGTATATACATGGCAAAATGAGGCGCCAAAGAAGATGAGAATATTAGGTAAATATAGTATTTCAGGAAATTTAAGCAGTTTTAAAAACATCCCGTTACATACAGTGTATACGTGGCAAAATGAAGCGCCAAAGAAGATGAGAATGTTATAGGTAAATATACTATTTCAGGAAATTTAAGCAGTTTTAAAAACATCCCGCAAGGCCGCCGTTATCATATAGCAGAAGGTACACATTACCTTCTACTATATGAGAACATTAGAATATTAGGTAAATATAGTATTGCAAACACAAACAACCGAAAAAAGTATTAAAGCACAAACCCTGCGTTTTTGGTTAATGCTCTTGCCTACCTACATAATTATCACAATGATGAATTGCATGTCTGATATAGGGCATTATCATAGTAAACCACCCAAAAAAATAATGGAAAGCTCATCTGATGCTAACAACCTGACTGCGGGGCCACACACTGTAAGGGAGTTACCTCTCAAAAATTCTGTAAAAATTCGCATATACAAGCTTAAAAGTAAAGAACTACTTCGAGTTTCTCAGATGAAAAGATTTTTAAGTCGACAATGATTTGAGTAAATATAATTTTGATATTAATCCGTTTAAGCTACAGTTTCAAGATCTACAAATACAAGTTAAACTATGAAATGTAACAACGCGAAGTAAAATATATATGCAAAATATTAGTGTGTTTAAAACTAATTACAGTATATGGACATAAGATAAGATAATAGCCATCTTTCAATTTTCAAAATAATGACCATAACTTATAGTTTTAATGAGAAAGACTTTCACTGAATTTTACCCTGACGAGAACTTCAATCTTGGGGAAATTATAGTGACAAAGCAAATTTTACCTTATGTATAGTTTCAACCTCTCAAATTTCTTTGCACAATTAGGCCAAGTTATTAATATATTTTGGTTCCAACTGCCAATTTTGTACTTTTAAATGTAATTCCCTGTCTTTGACCACTATACCATTAAAAATGAAAACCGGAATATTTTAGTAAATATATTCTTAAATTTTACGTTTCGTAAAAAATGATGGAGGTTGCTCATGTAACATTTGCCCTGATGTCCTGACAAAAGAGTTTAACGACCTTCAACAATTTTTTCTTGCTCGAAATCTTCAAAATCAAGTTATTTTAAGTAAAAAAAAGTACAAATTGCTTTTAACAGGCAATTCATGTTTATCAAATTTAAAAATATGATAAACCGGTACTATTTTAAAGTAACTGTCCACAGACAAAGTTAACTGCGAGACCATTGCATTAAGTAGAAATCATGCAAGAGGTAAGAGTAAAATTCTTCATAGATGATTTTCAGAAAAAAGCAGAATATCCAGAGCATAACCGGAAAAAGAGGCGTTTTACAATTGTAGGTAAGGTGATCATGGGATTCTACGCCGAAAAATTAATGTTATCTGAAGGATGAAAACATCCAAATAGTGGTTCATTTTAAGTTCGTCGTTTGCAATGCTGCACATTTAATTATCATAGTAATTAACATCAATTATTCACTGATATTGTTATAATTGCATTCATTTTTCAAATGTATTTGAATAGTGTTTTAAAAATGAACATGAAAACAGGTCAGTAAGATAAAAAATGCTATAAATTGAAGAATAGTAATATTTTAATAAAGTTATTTATTTCCCTAAAACAAACAGGATTTCTGTTAATTTTGTTACAAATTGATGTTACTATGGAAAATTAAGTGCAATACACTGATTAACACAGGAAATCTATTTGAGCCACAGCTAACTGTTTTCATCTAACAGGGTATAATTGCATCGATTAAGAAAAAAATGTTGCTGAAAAGTGTGGGGAACATTTTGAAATCATTACAATTCTACAGCTAGTGATCATATCAATGGCATTGATTTAGCCGCAGCCTTCAGGATAATACAATATAAAAATAATTTGCGTTAAAGAACATTAAGAAGGAATGTTATTTTGTCGTAATTTTCTCTGACTAATACACGCTTGAATAAACTCCTTCGTCATCAGCTAAGTAATGTTTTCTTACAAATTTCCTTGTAAATCCTCGCTAGAAACCTTGGTATCATGTGGAATTGGACAACGCTTCTCATTTTTAAAATCAAACAATAGTTAACGAGCAATTATATTACAATGAAAAATGATCAATATAACTATCTAGATGCAGTTTACTTCAATCTCTAGAATGCTTCAAAGAGACAATGTAAACGACGAATCGAAATATTGAACAAAACAAACAACAGCTCAACAAATTTGTCTTAATGTTGAATTGGGTTTTAAGTTTAAGTAGACTACATGCATATTCAGGGTGGCCACACCATTTTCATTTTCAATTTCCCTGACTTTTCCCTGAATAAAATCCAAAATTTTCTGACCAAAACTTACTCGTTAATGCACATCAATTTGTTTTGTCATAACGAAAAATAAAATAAAAATTGCAATGAGAAGCTTGGCAAAACACTAGATTTTTTTACAAGGCTAGCTGAAAAGGATTGGGGATAGAGCTGCTAGCAGACTGAGTGCAGGGATATCATTTTGCTTTTGTTTGGAAAAATTTCCCTGACCACTCACAAATTTCCTTGATATTTCCATGACTTCCATGACCACTTTTGCCCCTGACTTTTCCCTGACTTCTCAGACCTGTGGCAACTCTGATATTGTAAATAATAAACACATTAATACAATATTATTAAAAACCTCCTTTTGATAAGATGAAGTATATGTGCTCTGAATATGAAAGCAATTGGTAAGCATTTAAGAATAAGAAAGTCCGTATTACAAAGCGCTTTTGAATCAAAATACGTTTTGAGCTGTTTACCTTCTTGAATGCTCTTTATAAAGTAGTTCACACTTTCTACGCCAGTGGCGCAACTAGCAAACAAACACGCGGCATTGTTTAATTTATTCGAAATTGTAGTCAACTCCATTTCTTTACTATTTTTTCTTAAATTACACTTTCTTGTTGAATAAATTGGCGATTTAATGACGACGTTTTCATTTCTGAATGAGATTAATTTATTGAATCTTTTTACAGTTAGAGAGGTTTCGTTTTACGAATTTAATAATGCGCAGGCCCGGCAGGTTCGAGTTTCAAGAAATACCTTCGTACAACATTCTAAAAACATGTAAATTCGTCTTTAAAATATAAACATGCAAATGTTACAATAAATGTGCTTACTCATAATGTAGATCTATATTATAAAATGTAAGTGAATGTATGAACATGTCAATATAATTGCACTGCCACATAAAACGGCATGGACATGTGCTTAATTGTGACGTTTTGATTCTTTTTTTTTATAAAAAAAGGTAATTTAAAAAAGTATTGAAAAAATCATTATATTAAACGCGTTTACAAAGTCCTTTAATTATTCTGATTTAATGAGATTGCATATGGCCTCTCTGGAATGCTTGGAGTCAACAACACCCAATTCAACAATCGCGATGATTACTAAAACGATTAAAGATAATCTTCCAAGAGGCTAATGCATTACAAATTAGTCTTTTAAATTAGTAAAGAAAGTCATCAATCTGTTTGCTCAAATAGCGACATACCATAGAGAACTTTTAATTAAAGCGATAACAACAGCGATCTCAGTGATATGCAATTTTTTACCATTTTAATTGTCAACTGATTACATTATGCAAAAACACGTCTGCAAAGGCGATAACAGCTAGGAGGATTATGGTAAATTCTCATACAATAGCAGGCACTTACTATTTTTTGTACGTTTCCTTTAAGTGAAAAACTAAACAGCTGCATTGAAAGCTGTTAAGAGCAAATGGGTAGATAGTAAAAAATAAACCTTAATAAAAATAATTATAATATTGCCATAGCTCCTCATAAACCTCGGCATAACCATGATGTGTTGGAATAACAGCCTTAATTAAGTATTAATTCAAGTCTTTTATTTAAATATTTTATCTATTAATTCATCGGTGATTGTAATTATGATGATGTTGTTTGCTCGCATGTCACTAGTTATAATATTACTTGAAATTGTGTTACTATAAACTACATGTATATGTACGTCTGGAATAATGAAACTAGTTCAAATCAAGTAAACTATAAACAATCATAACTAAAAATACAACAGTGATTATTATTTTAGGCCCGATTTTCAATAATATAGTAAATAAATAACACGTGTACTCAGGCAGATGCTTAAAGAATCGTACTTTGGCAGTGGTGAAATCACAAGTGCAAAAAAATGCATAATTTGGTTTAAAACCAGCGCAACCATGAGTCAATATTTTTAAACCAAATAGCGAGTCGAGTAGGCAGACGTGACTTCAAGACTGCCAAAGTACTGTATGATTATAAAAGTTTGTCTTGGTATTCCTAATAGGCCTATATCATTGCTGAAAGACACTATCCGGAAAAATTAATAATAATAATTTCCTGTTATTTCTTTGTTGTCACAATGTCTGTAAAGTTTTGAGTTACACGTTCAATAAAAATAATAGAAACTTATTTATGGGCTCATTAAGATAAACTCAATAAAGAAATCAATAAAGATAATCATGCAAGCTTAAGCTTGATTAAAACACTGTTGGATTCCCTATTAATACATTGTACATGTATTTACATAAGATTGTTTTATGATTTAAGTGGCTCCTTGGTCTGTTTTTGCATAAAATGTTACTTAAAAATCGTAGGCCCGTCAAGTTTAATTTGGGCGAATAAGGCTAGGAAGTGCTAAACGACCGATTCAAATTTTAAGGTTTTGGGTAGTAATCTACATGTATATTAATCCTTTCGCTCTCAGTGTTCCAAATTTAGGACACTTGCCTAAAATAGTATAGCGCCTGAGAAAATGATGTTTGGGTGCTCCGCAATGCTTTAGTGTATAAAGGAATAGCCCCTCTTCAAAATGCAGGTTTGCAGTGCATCCTACTAGCATTT
>JAQGBX010001016.1:0-28201 GCA_034698745.1 Megaphyllum sjaelandicum
GGGGGGGAAGGAGGGGGTCTCGGCAAATATCACGTAATTTTTTTTCCGCAATAAACTGTAAAATTAAAACATGCAGTAGTCTTAAATAAAAATAATTAAGCAAATTGTTTTTTTTTAATGAATCCAACGCAATCAAGCACAGATTAAAGTATTTACACTAAAAATACGCATTTTGAAAAATCTTACCTGAGATTATGGGGTGGGGGAGTGGGTCGAGCCAAATCTCACGACATCTCACCAGGGGAGGGGGGGGGAGTCAAAAAATCACCAAAAACGCCTCACGTAATTAATGGACGCCCCCCTAATGTCTGATTCACAATGCAACGAATGTCATAGGCGACGCGACGTTATGAAAACGTCAGTTTTTGTCATGATGTTTAGTGATTCACAGTGGCTTTTTTTCTAAAACGACAAATCGTTCCGTCAAGCACATGCCAAACAACAAAAAATTCAAGTTGTCTTTTCATAATAAAACCAATATGAGTATTCTGAAAGTTTTATCAAATGTTACATGTACTGAAAGTACGAATAACTATTAACTAAACTAAACTATTGTGTTATACATGTAATTCTGATAAACTATTTCTTGAAAATGCCTAGCATGTATAAATTGATATTGTTATGGAAAAGTGGCATTGTCAGCTTTGATTGTGTAAATTATTGAACAACTTCAGCCTACCTTCCTATGCACCAACCTTGTCTGACACGTCTACTCTGTTACTGGTGTTGCGTTTGTTATACATGTACAATGAAAACGTAAAATTTTAAAAGGACATATGAAAAATCTTGTAAATTTAATTTCTCACCTTTTGCTCTGTCATTTTTATTTAGTAGATGCTAATATGCTATACTTAGAAACATACATTCCAAGTGACATTGCAGTGTGTTGTTTCTGTAAATGCAATTTGTGTGAATGTGAATCCATCAATGATAACAATGTGCAGCAAGTTTCAGCATGATTTGTTTTTTCTTTCCAGAAAGAAAATTGAGAACATAGGCAAAATGACTGCTTTGACGCAAGAGGAAATAATTTCCAATACAAAGACTGTGGTGCAGGGATTAGAAGCACTGAAAAATGAACACAATTCAATTCTCAATGGATTGGTATCCTCCTTGAAGGCGGCAAAGCAGGAAAAATTAGATTCCAATTTAATGGAAGAGAAGACCGGTATAGTGCAGAAGTCCCTAGATATGATCGAATTAGGCCTTGGCGAAGCCCAGGTGAGTATTTTCACATGCTTGTTAAACGCTGAGTGCTATCCCTGGCCTTTAAATTTTGGTTTGCGTCTATTTCAAGTTACTTGTCCGTAAAGCACCTTAGTGGTAGTAAAACGTTCCGTTAAATAACAATGCAGAAATAACCAAAAAGCATAAAGCCAGCCTTATTCCTGGTAAAAAGGCTGCGTCGTAAATGACTTTGTGGAAATAATTCCAGGATTTCGGTCATAAAAGACGACTTAATCAACTTTAGTTAGACCAGCATGGAAGACTTAAACTACACAAACCGTCCATGAATGGTTTTAGTGCGTTTTGCAGTGTCATTATTTAGTAAATGTGGGAGACAAAAGAACTTAGCTAGCCGCATTCCCCATTGTGAAGATGTGCTTATGGAGAGTACGCAAGAATTTTATTGTGAAGATCTACTTCTGAAACTAAGGCTGATCTCATTTGCTCAGTTTCATTATTCTCACGTGAAATATGAAACGTTGCATGGCAGTATTATACTCAGTCTTCTCGAAAAGCCTGAAATAAGTGCAAAACTATGAAATGGTCCATTGCGTTAGCCATTTATGGTGCCAAATAATCGTAATGATGATGCTTTTAAAAGATACTATTGTTGAAGAATTTATGTTGGTAAAAAACGAATAAGTATTGTTAAAAATAAAAGCCCGACTTCAAAAAATGAAACTTTGTCTTAGCAAATCTTCTATCATGTTTTGATTCTTTGGTTCATTCAAGTTGAATAATACTTTGAGCATTGCACAGCATTTTGCTTTTAATGCTGTTTAACAGTTCTATACTTTTTCATTGGTAGTTTAAGTTTTAAAAGGTTTAGATACATTTACTGAATAATTTGGAAATGAACCACTTTTTAAATGTGGCATTAAGCGCCCTATCTTGTAGTACTTTTATGTCAAAGCCATTTCCAGAGCGCTTATCTTCAGGCTTGCCCTGCACTTGTGTGTACTTTGCTTTAGTGGTGTTGAAATTTTATAGTTACCACAAATCCCCAATGGAAATCAAAGTTTGCCTACTGTCAGCTGAAATGTTAAAATGCGTTTAGGTAATGGTGGCATTAGCCAGCCATCTTCAAATGGTGGAAGCAGAAAAGCAGAAGTTACGGGCCCAGGTAAGGCGCCTTTGTCAAGAGAATGCCTGGCTAAGGGACGAATTGGCCAACACGCAACAGAAATTGCAAGCATCGGAGCAAACAGTAGCCCAGCTCGAAGAAGATAAGAAGCATTTGGAGTTCATGAATTCAATCAAAAAATACGACTCGGATAGTTTAGGCGGTAGTTCCCAAATGGAGGAGCCACCAGCAGAGAAGCCTAAAGAAGAGCAACCCTTGGATTTGGGCTTTCCTGACGATGATGACGATCAGCAACAAGAAGGTGAGGTGCTACAGCACTTTAAGAACCAACCTTCATCTACTGCATTGCCTATTTTGTTTATTATTATCCCCAGGGAAATTACCTTTCTTGGCTATGACATGTTTAATAGTTTAGTTTTCTCTTAAATCTATGGTTTCATGTACATAGTGAGGGTTTATGATATCATTTTCATTCTGAGAATAGTTTTTATTTGCACTTCTACATAAATAATTAAACAATCTCAAATGTAAAATGGTGTTACATTGTTGAAAAATAATAAGGTGCTGTATATTTGCATAAGTTTTATTAATGGCATTTTTATAATCATAATTATTGGTTTGTTGATATATCATTGCTGCATAATTAAATTGTTCCAATTTATTGGATTTTTCAGCATTATCACCAACTCCCCCTGGTCAAATGGCTGCCGCTGCCAATGCTGGCTATGAGATCCCTGCTCGTCTACGCACCCTCCACAATTTAGTGATCCAGTATGCTTCACAGGGTCGATATGAAGTAGCTGTGCCTCTTTGTAAGCAAGCCCTTGAAGACTTGGAAAAGACCAGTGGACACGACCATCCAGACGTGGCCACGATGCTTAACATCCTTGCGCTCGTTTATCGGGACCAAAACAAATACAAGGAAGCTGCTAATCTCCTAAACGATGCGCTAACCATTCGAGAAAAAACGCTCGGAGAAAATCATCCTGCGGTAAGTTAATTTGCATTTTTTATTCTGGCTCCTGGAATTAAATTGGAATGGATAGGGACAAATACTTATTATTGCTGCGCAGTATAAGTGAATGTAGTTGTTTAAAGTCTGAACATAATATTTTTCTTATGATGGAAATGCTACAATTTAATGAAAAAGGTTTTGAGTCTGCATTGTTTCAAAGTGTAGATTACTCTTACTTGAAAACTTTTTTTAGAAAATCTTTGGATAATTTTAATCATTCAGCATATTGTTATGACAAATAAAATAAGACTACATTTTAAGCAGCTAATAACTCGTACTTGTACAGAATTGCAATGCATTTTTTTATTTTAGGTTGCAGCTACATTGAACAATTTAGCTGTGCTTTATGGGAAACGTGGAAAATATAAGGAAGCTGAACCACTTTGCAAACGTGCCCTGGAAATCAGGGAAAAGGTATTAATTTCAATAATTATTTATGTTGGAAATTTTCTAAGGAATTTTTATTGAGCCTGGGTGCTTACTTATTAATTTTGCAGGTTCTTGGCAAAGATCATCCTGATGTAGCAAAACAGCTGAATAATTTGGCACTGCTTTGTCAAAACCAGGGCAAATATGAAGAAGTTGAACGGTATTATCAGAGAGCGTTAGAAATTTATGAAAACAAATTAGGCCCTGATGACCCTAATGTTGCTAAAACGAAGAATAATCTAGTAAGACAGCGTTTTATTGCGTACTTGACTAATTTTTTTGCTTTATTTGGTATTCTGGCTTGAACTTTGTTATTTGTTATTTTAGGCGTCTGCCTATTTGAAACAAGGAAAATATAAAGAGGCGGAAATTTTGTACAAACAAGTACTAACAAGGGCCCATGAAAGGGAATTTGGAAGTATTGATGGTAAGCCTTGCTCGTGTTTTTCGGCAAAATACTGGCGGATATTTGTTTAAAACTGAGATATATCTCCACTCTACAAAATTTGAGGGCATTCTTATGGGATAGTTATTCCAAGATCATTTAAAAGGGAGCTTTGGTATTTGCATGCTAACACATAAATACTAACAATAGTACAAAATGATAACATATGTACACTGTACTAACAAGGGCTTATGAATGGAAATTCTCACACTAAAATCGTTAATAAGTTGTATGGTGAATATTAAATCACCATTTCTATGTATAAGAAGAATGAATTTTATTCCAATCGGATCTTATGATTAGTTAGTATTATTATATGTGAAAATCTTTACATGTATGAATATTTCTACGCAAATTTGTAAAACGTATTAACGAAACTGCAGAGGTAACGCCATTCTCATTTGAACATTTCCTAAATTCTCTGAATATTACCATTTCCAGGTGATAACAAACCCATATGGCAAGTTGCTGAAGAGAGGGAAGAGAATAAGGTATGGCAGAGTTGTTGGAATTTATTTCTGCATGCATAGATAATGCTTTATGTGGTCTTAAATTGCATTAACAGCATAGCTATGTTAGTGTTAATTGCAGATGCAATAAATAAATACTTGATGGCAAAAGCTTGCTAAAATTATTACCAGTGGACATGGTGTGTGCTATCTGTGCTTCCTCTTGGAATATTTTCCATTAAAAAGTCTCTTTGAAATATTTTTTTAGAACAAACACAAGGAAAATGCGCCATATGGTGAATACGGAGGCTGGCACAAAGCTGCCAAGGTTGATAGCCCAACAGTGACAACAACATTAAAGAATCTAGGAGCTTTGTACCGCCGCCAGGGCAAATACGAAGCTGCCGAGACTTTGGAGGACTGTGCACTAAGGTCTAGGAAAGAGGTACGACTGCCTTCTGTACCGACAGAATTTCTAGTTTGCTTTCTCCATTTTTGTGTGATTGTTTTCATTTTGTCTTGCTGATAATGCTAGGCTTTGGACATTGTCAAACAGGCAAAAGTAGCCCAGTTGTTGGGCAATGAGTCATTCACCAGCAGCACTGGGAGCCTCAGTATGAAGGAAAAACGGCGCTCGACGAGCAAGGACCGGAGTCGTCGAGGGAGCCGAGAATCTTTGGATTCCTTCAGTTATGATCGCAGTGCTGATGGCGGCGAAGAGGTGAGTACCAAATTAGTATTATTTTTGATAGCCTGAATTTATGCAGATATGCTATCCCAAATCACTTTTAGTTTCATTATGGGGAATTTATTTTATTCTTCATGGTTTTTCTAGTTAAGACTATGTTAATTTTAAGTTTCGTTTCTGGGAAGAAAATTTAATTCTTTTGAAAAGTTAATATTCCATTGAAGTATTTATGGTCAAAAGAATCTAACTACCTAATTCCAGGATCTTTAAGTTGATAATCATCATATTGAGAGTTTCACAGAAAGTGACTTCAAGTGGCACAACTGCTCCCAATATAACTAGACTGAAAGGGGTTTTAATTCAAATTGTGCTGAAAATTTAAACTCGCACCATTATTGAAGTGATCTATTTCAGTACGCATCAAGGTGCTAATTCGAAATACAATCCCAGTACATTTGCTTCTATGTCGATTTACATGTGGGCAATTGGAAGACTGCTTTGGCGTTTAAGTTTGCAGTTTCCATTGGATTTCAGCAAATCCAATTCGAAAAATGCGACCAGAGATATTTTCTTGTCTTTTCAATCATTGAGTAATGGATGATTGCCTCTGTTTTATCATTGATCCCACAATCAGAGAATACTGTTGGCCTTGCATTCTCAAAATTCTACTCCAATTTTCCTTATTCATCATAATTCAGAAGACGAGGCTTTTCTAGTAACTCCCATCACCTACATTGATGACCTCTTTTGTTTTGCCCGTGTAGCCCACAACCTCCCTTGGTAGTGTACAGAGACCCGAGGGGGACAGCGCCCAACGAGGCACCGGAATAAAATCTAAACTCTTCCACGCCCTGGGTCTGCATTCATGAAAGGGGATGTCTATATTGTACATTCACTTCATTTGCCAAGTAGCAAAAACTATTTAAGACTCGTGTACAGTTGTGAATATTGACAATGGTTTTGAGACCTATCACATTGAGGCTGTTGAACTCCAGTATCAAAGTGCCAGGTCGAAAAATCGCCATTTGTATGAAACGCAAAATATTGGACTGCAGTGACATTCTTATTTCTCGGTTTTGAAGG
Organism: Megaphyllum sjaelandicum; assembly: GCA_034698745.1. NCBI lineage: Eukaryota > Metazoa > Arthropoda > Diplopoda > Julida > Julidae > Megaphyllum > Megaphyllum sjaelandicum. The sequence goes on from JAQGBX010001016.1 coordinate 6,421, forward strand.
CATTTATTGATGTGTCCCATTTTAGTTCCGGTTTTGTTGGGATGTTTTGATAACTGTGATAATTTTCAAAATGGGTAACATTAATGATACTTCAGCTTCATTGTAATGCCATAATTTGGTGCAATAAGTAGATAGTAATTGATGCAATTTTGTGGAAAACGCTGTCGGTGAATATGATGGTATGATTGGTTCTTATCTGATCTTTTTTCTACATTTGCCCCAAATCTTCCTTTGACAAATGTGATATTGTGCGCATATCATATCGCTGTTGAGGCTCTTTGTAAGATTGCCGTTAATGAATGACAATTTCTAGTTTAGTCACGTGCTTATATTACAATTCTGTAGCGTCCCTTCACGTTTTATTTTTATTTTTTTTTTGCACTACAAATGTTCCTGGCCTATTTCAGTTTGTTGTCTGGTTGTTCCGGTAGTTCTATTTATTTTATTCATGTATACGTAATGCCGTACAGGTGCTAGTGTTTTAAACCAAAAAACAAAAAAAATAGGCAGTTTTGAAAAAAAATCGATGTAGTTTATATTTCACGAAAATCTGCGTCGAAATAGTAAAATGCTTACCATCTGAGCCAAAACAAAAATTCCTAAACACCTCTGCAAAATCGCAATAACTCGCATAACGTGCCATACTAGCGGACATTCTCAAATATGCCATATTTTAGAAGTTGGAAAAGAATTCTTGATTTTGCAGTGGCTTATCCAATCCAACGTCATTCCATCACCTCATTAATGGGCCCAAGTCTCATGAATTAGTCTTATGAGTCTTTTTTGTGTTTGCGATTTATTTTTCAAAAATGTAGTTGTCACTTTTCTAATTTCGAGGTATTTTCATATATTACCTTCCTTTTTACATGAATATCGAAATGTGACAATTGCGTAGTTCCTATTCAAGGTGTTACATAAACTAATATAAATTGTAAAGCACATATCCTCATTTCCAAAAGCCAAATACCCAGAAAATTTTAAATGGATGCTTGTTACGCTGTACATAACTTCCCTAGCTGACATCCGTGCCAATCAACGAATCAACATCGATATTGTCTTAGAATCTCACTAGAACTCCGTGTTAATTCGAATTTGAAAATTAGATGATAACGGGGCAGTTTTTCACGTGGTCATTTGTTTGGCCGATCTTTTATCAGAATGTTTGAATACTTGAAACCGTGACCACTTTTTTACCGGTATCATGATTGTAGCTAGTTGTACATTGTAAATCGCTGCCAATGTGTTAGTAAATTGTTTTTAATTCAAGCTACTTGACTGGTATTCTTTATCATTAGCATTTGCAGGGCGTATTTAAAGTAAAGTGAGTGGCTGGTCCGAAATGTAGCTAAATTTAGACAATGCAGGTTTTATGCATGAATAACGGTTAGTTCCCATGGCTCTCGCGTGTAGCAGTTTTTGGTTCATCTTTTATCAGTATATTTTAGACAAATTTCTTCTCTTTGGCAGAAGATGTTAACATTAAGGATCAATACTTTAATGCACTTGCCATTTTGCGTTCCTGCGAATGTATTGAAATTTACCTGAAATCGTAAAAAATAATGAAATGGGGAGAACTGTCATGATTAAGTTTTTTTAATTCCTAAAATAGGATCGAGCTTGGCACTATTTTAAGAGGTGCTCGGTATTTCTTGAGCATGTCTAATTGTGTCTTTGATGTTTAGAAACGTCATTCAGAGAATATTGCATTTTTTTCCCAAGGGAACAACTTTTCTTATTTCTATCAAATGAAATCTCGGTCTTTCAAACAAAAGAGAAAGGGCCACTTAATGGTATTAGAATTTCAGTTTATTACCCGCTCTGATTGCGTTTTTTTATGAAACATTTTATGTCAACAAAGGCACATTACGAGCTAGTGTTTGATGCTATAAAGCCTAAATGAAACTTGAAAGGAAGTCACTGCTTTCTGAATAGGATTTTGTGGGAGGTTTTTTCATTTGTCATATTTGATTGGCAAAGAACGATTTTTTTACGGTTTTTATTCTATTTTGTACCATGCTGAGCACATTTAAAAAGTAGTTTGGTTATGTAATGTGCCTGCTAGCAAATCTCTGAAACTTTCGCGATTTTGTTTGGCGAGATTTCTTTTAAGCTCAAAAGTAGCCCCTTTCTTGACAGTTGGGTTTGCACATTTTAGACATGCTGAGATACAACTTGGTTAATACAATCTCTCATTTCCCATTTCAAATCCTGTTCTAGAAGCACTCCTTTGCATATATCTCAGAGAACTCTTTTAAAATAAGTTTTTTTTAACGTTGCATGCCTCTTTTTGCCTTTTTTTGTTACTAACGGTACCCCAGAAAGGTAAATGTGGCATTTTCCAATGGTTGATTCGTCTGCATGATTGTGTGAGTTTTCCACGTGCCTTAACCGATTTGCAGTTTAAGTTTTGCTAAACCAATCATCCATCATACCGTACAGAGTTATTAATGGAACATTGTCTTTGTAGTGGCTAATCCTGACAGCTGCGAGTCATTTATGAAGCTTACTTTGATTAACTGAAGGGAAATGCAATCCGTTTAGCATGAAGCAGACGCAGCAGTCCCATTTGAGGGTGTTCAGTGAATGGGGAAACCTTGTATGTCTTTGATGCGTGACTAGATGTGGAATGTCCTAAAACCGAATCCCCCGGGTGTTATTTTCTGTTTTTGTTTTTTTTGAGTTCTCTGTACACTGCCACCGCGAGTTGCCAGTAGTACACTGATGACTGAGCCTTGACAATTTGACCTCCTATCTGAATTCTCCAAAAACTCCATTCCCAATTTACACGTTCAGGATAACAAACTGCAACGCAGTGGTTCCTTAACAAAGCTACGGGCAACGATAGTGCGAAGTAGTGGAAAGCTGGTCCAGAAGCTCAGAGGCCGAGGAGAGTCTCCAATATCAGAACGTATCTATAGTAGCAAGTAAGTTGGTTTTGTCATTCGATATAGTTGTAGATTAACAGAATCGCATTTGCAACGGCTTGAAATATTTGTTTTTGGAGTGTTCAGCGTTTATTGGCTTCGAACTGAAAGTTATATACAAATAAACACTGAAAACTAATTTTGTCTATCTAAAATTACTAAAAATGAATGGCATGTGCAGATGATAATTAATAAAGTGGCTGATAAAGTGAAAGTTAACCATATTAGGGAGACTACGGTGGCATACATGAACAAGGACGGCTCATTTCGTTTAAAAGCAGTTACATAAAAATATGAATGCAAAATTGGTTCAATTTTGTTTACGTTTCATGCTTGGCAAATAAGAAAATGAAAATGCCGAAAGATTCATGCTTTAGCATTCCTATCAGAGATAAGCAAATGAAATGCACTCACTCAACTACTTAAATCAGTTCAATTGCCAACTTCTCTCGTTGTAATAGTATTTTATCAGGTAAAATGGGAAGTATGCAATATTTTCATTTTATGGTATCAAAAATTGAATCAACGATGCATGTAATGTCAGAGTACTATCATTTGTTAATAACCTTTTATTACCTTGACAATATTTGTCTGGAGTGTTTTATGATTTGTCCTTCTGAATTGACTATTTCACCAGTGACCTTTTTGCTAAGTGAATTTTGCCTAGAATTTAACTGGAAAGGCGTAACTTGGGTTGATGTATTTTATGAGGTGCAATCAGCTTTTATAGTTGCTAAAGAATTAAATACTGTAATAAGAGTTCATATAAGCACTGTCGAACTAATTTTGACCAGTTTCTAACTTAGCTTTTCTACAGCTTCGTATTCCAAAACAGATTTTTCGAGCTACTGCAGGTGCTCAGGCAAAGATGTGCTTCAAATAGTTGTGCCTGAAAGATTTCTGTCCAAATGAGAGCAAACTTACTTTGAAACACAGTTTCACGGCAGCATTTATGTCTAGTAATACTTCCCCTTTGAGACATTCTGAAATATGTCATAAGTAATAAACGTTTCATTTTTCTATCACTCGCATGCTCATTTTCTATCACCTTAAAACTTTTTTCTGATATTTTTATACATTTTTGGCATCAATTTCAAATTGTTAGAATGCTTGCCGTGAGATGTGTTTGCGTATGTGTGCCTGTGTGTGTGTGTTCAAAAGGAAGGTAAGTTTTCAATTAGAATAAATTGGGTTGATGGGCAACCTGCTTGGCTGTTTTTTTGGTTTGTTTTGCATGCACACAGCATAGCGCCTCTTCCAATATCTTTTAAGTCACCCATCAAATGCAGGTAGCACTGTTTTAATTGCTAGTTTCTCTTTAAACAAACATGTATGCACTATTTTTTGTCAACTAGCACAGTTATTTTCGTAGTAATTGAAATTGCATTGCCATACCTTAAATTTTCAGTTTAGATTTGGCAATGGGTGCATGGGATCTGCTCGCACACCAATGGGCATTTTGTTCAATTCTGCGTTTATCCATTTCACTTTCGATTTTAAGTTACAGATTTTTAACTTCTATAAAAATGCAATAAAAATTGCATTAATTCCATTGCGAAGAATATTTTTCTTCTACTGTAATTGTAAATTACATTTTCAGCGTTTCTCGAAACTTTAGCAATGTACCTGTAGATATGTAATACTTGCCAGAAAACCTTTATAAAACTTCGTAATTATTTCCCAGTGCTCATCCTACCAGTTAAAGAACAAAAACATTTTTGTGCTCTCCGTAGTCTGCCCGTTTTAAATCCTAACAATTTTGCTCTCGTTTGGCGCTTTTATTTTGGGCCGACTGAAGTGCATGTTTGCTTTCTTTTGAATGGTTTTGCTTTTTGAAAAGTCTACATTACATAATTATGTTATTTGACTTGGAATTGTAATATTCGTTGAGATATTGAGTTGCTGCAATATCCTTTTAGTGAGGAAATGTATTACGCGTAGTTGTCAGCAGACTCTGAATGAATTTAGTTTTGAAAAATCCAGTGCAAACATATTCGTTTGCCACTATTTTTCTGGTGTCCACCTTTGCATGTGCACACTGCTCGCCTATGCAGAATCAGTTTTTATTGGTAATTTATTTGTAAATTCATTGCCAATTATGCGTAACCTTGTCCGACTCGCTGATTTGCATGTTATTTTTCTTCGCTTGCAACCACTGCAATACTGCATGCGCTTGGTGCATCTTTTGTTATCATGTTTTCCATTATGATGGTGCATTTGATTTATGTAAAATCGCACTTGCTTTTTGATCTGAAATTCACATCACCGAGTCGGTTCATTTCGCCAGGGAAGAAAATAATAGGTAAGTGATTTTGTTTATCCAAATTCGTGCAATGAACACAATTGAGATAACGTAAATGTCTTTTTAGAGGAACCATCAATTAAAAATCTGATTTATAAAATTTAAAGAAGATTTGCTGGTTTTACAAGCCAAGAAGCAATTTCAGAATTGGCGAAACGAGCCAGGCAATGTATCAGTTAATAATCTTAGGACTGGAGAATTAATATTATACTTTTATTTCATTTTAAAAAATGCATTTTTCGTTATGGTTTGTCCCAGATATTTTTGGCTATCAATAGACTACTAATAAAACTTTAAACGCAGGGGCAGTAACGTTAGATGTTCTCATTTCCTGTGAAGATGTTGAACATTACATGTACTGTATATTTCCTGAAAGGATGTTTATGTGCTGTGTAGTATTTAGTTAGTCACTTCCTGTTTTTCTGGTCGTATGGTTACGCATTTACCAATTGCTCCTCGCCGAGTGTTCATTAAACGAGTTTGAAAGATGTGAATATGTTAATTTGTTGTTATTGGCTCTGCTCGTCTTTTCAATAGTGGTAGTTTTGCTGGCATTAGGTAAGTATTGGCATTCTAATTGCTCCACCAACTGTTACATTGTCTATCGATTTGTCTTTTGGTATGTCCCACACATGAGAAATGTCAGTGCAACTTGTTTCGTTCTGCTACGGGCTTCATTATCCTTACTCTTTTTTTGGGTTGACCTATCGAAAGCTTCTTCGTGAATCAGTGAGCTTGACAGCAAAATATAATTAGGTTTTTCATATCAAATAAAATTGTAATGAATTACATCAATCGCACTAAAGAAAGGCCTTCTGTATTACAGTATGATCTGTAGAGAAATACTTGCATTTTCATTAATATTAATTTTTTTCAATTTGGATTTGTCCAAATGAAAGTGTGCTTATGTGCCATCTGATGGTATTGTCTACTTAGCTTTTTTATCATTAATTATTTTTGACAATGACGCTTACAAATTAGCAACGTTGCTCACTTGAATTTTAGTGCAACCAAAGATTGAAAATATGGACAGATGTCAGCACAAAAGATAAAATTATTACAGAATATAGACTAGCAGAGTTCAAGGATTTCACAAATATTTGTCTGTCCAGTTGAAGTTTTTACTTTCCCAGCTCGTCTTCTCAAATGGGAACCGTTAGAACCTTTTGCTTGTTGTATTGGTTAAGGTGTTAATGATTGGTTCAGAGAATCGTTCCTGGCTGACGATTATTTAAATAGCATACTAAATTCATTCAGATGATCTGCCATTATCATTTATACTGCGACAATGCCACGATTTTAGAAACGTGAAGCTCTATTTCAATGTTTCAAACATAATGAGAGAGTATACTGTAGTTGAGATATTAGCTAATTTTTTAATTATTTACAACTAGAGTTTAGGCGAAGAAATGTAACCAATTTCGTCATAAATTACATGCAGATTATGTTTGCGTTTTTGCAAGATTTTAAATACTAAATTATCAATTATTACACAATGACTTTAAAACAATTTAACATAACAATGTTGCATTTCTTTTTGCTCAGATCAGTCATTAAAATCATTAATTTACAACTACAGTACCCTGTTGATATTAATATTTATTAGAAAGTTAATTGGTTTTGACTTTGGCTCTTATTTGACAGTATACTTTTGTACAAATCAGATCGATTTCCAGAAGCTAGCAGCATTTCCTTTATTTGGTGTTTGAACAGATCTCGTTTAATCATTAATTTACGGTTGTTGCAAAAAGCTATCTTGTTGGTATTAACACTTCGTGGAAAGTTAATTGGCTTGGCTTTGTGCTAAATTGACTTCTTAGCTCTATTCAAATCTAATCAACATTATTACCTGAAGTTAGAATCATTTTCTTTATTTGTGTTTGAGCGTCAAACATGTCTGTTGAAGTTCCCATTTTGTTAAAAATTGTATAAAAAGGGTATGGGTATTTCCAAAATTGCTGGCAAATTGTTTTTGTTGTATCACCTGTCATAGAAATCGAGAATTTGTGGATTAATGTGCTACTGTTTGTTCTGTTTCATCCGACGCCAAAGAGAGTTTTTTTGTTTATAACTAACTTTTGCCACTTTTTTCTTATTTAAGCATGAAGCGCGCCAGTTCAATGTCCATGCTTAGTAACGATTATCAAGTAAGGATATGGGCCACACTTTGTAGATTTATGTCTAAATTTGATTCCATTCGCGACACTAATTTCGGTATTTTTTCTTTCAAGTTAACCCACAACAATCTATTAATGCGTGGTCGAACAGCAAGTTCGGAGCATCTGCAAAGCAAGGAAGCACTCTGACAGCAGCAGCGGCCTCTATAGCACCTTCTTGGTTTCGTAATTTATGTTGCATAATTTTATCTCACTATGATAAGGCTTTATGAAACGTGGGGTTGTACCCCTCCGTAGACGCTAGTAGTTCCGAAAATATGGCAAATAGCATCACTATTTCAAATATTAATTCATGGGCTTTCCCGATTGGGTGATGCTAAAAGGTCACCATTTCAGGTATTGCCATCTGTAAGATAACCTTGTTTTATACACGAGACTATTTATCGATCCTGGATTCGCTAAAGCGCATTTCGTGCCCTTATACCATGCGTCGTTTGTATAATCCTATAATGTGCTTTTTCTCCACAACCAGATGGTTCGGTGAAAGTCAAGAGTTCATTTCTGGAAGGATCTTCTTGCGATGTTGAATCGCAGCAGCTTTCTTAACTTAAAATCCAGTCGTCCTTCGAATTTTTGCAAAGCCAAAGTAAACATATGAATCCTGTTTCAAGTTAACCCATTGAAGGGCCCTGTACTAATTGTGGGAAACGGAGGCTGGATTTTCATAAAGTTGCTTATGCACGACCTGTGAAATGGACTGTTCAAAACTAAATTTAAGCCTTTATTGGGTATGATCTTTTTCATTTTTAGACTTGTCCGTTGTACAAACAATCTTAAGAAATGTGACCCAGGGTTAGTAAGTTTTCATTTACATCAATTTGGTTTCAATCAACGTGAAGGGGAAGTTGAAGTTGATGGGCATTCAAGTCATTTCAAGATTTAGTCACTTGTCCACCTTCAAAAAGACGTTTTTATATTTTTAATTTTCTGAAGTTTTTTGGGCAGAACATTTCTAGCCAAATCTGAATCACACGTAAATCGTAATAGAGAATTTCACGGAGTGAAAATTAAATATTCAAAAAATAAAATCGTTGCTTTATTTCCCTTGTAATCTTTTTAAATTAATTTCTCTATGGCCAATTAAGTCCAGGAATGAATTTGAGTTTGGAAAATTTCAAAAACAAAATCGAATAGAAGCTATTAAAAGCTAAGAAATTCTGTCTGTAGGATGGCATTTTAAGCCGGAGCCAACTTGTGTAAGTAGCTTTGAAATGACTTTGTGCAAGAAAACTTGCAATTTGAAGTACAATTTACCTGGCATGTGTTGAAAATCCCAGAAACCAAATCTTAATCAAAATCTTTCGGGTTTTTTTAGCTTTTATCTTGAACTCACTTGGCCTTCCCCCGACTTACCGAATCCATTAGCAACTAGCCCAAAAGCCTCTTACAAACTAAAGTTAAACACGTACAGTACAGAGTTTTCCGAGCGTTTGATCAACGCTTCCTTCTTCGTTGCACTGGGGGTATGCATTTCTACGTCGTGGTACACTGGATCGATAAAATTAATTACCTTTTATACAAAAACGCGTGTTGATTCCTCGTTAAGGCAGCTTAGTCTCACTCGTTACCCCACTGTACTTAAAATGTCCATAATGTTGCATGCACTCGCATAATTTCGCCTTATTTTATTTCTTCGTTCTGACCTCGCTGCGAGGGTGGGTGGCTCTGATGTGACGCGGTCACTCACCAATACCTGTCGTGTATTGGACACCCCTAATTATGTAGCATAAAACTGATTTCAGAGACCTAATTAAGAGCTCGATGAAACATGTGATGAAGCGATTATTTTTATGCATTATTATCCTTATCCCAATAATCAAAAGGCTATTAATTTATTTGGCAGCGGCGCACGCCCCCTCTATGTTATGGTCATTCGTAGAGATGATTAAAGCTGACGTATGCTTGGTTTAATTTTTGTGTGCATTTTCTAAAGGTTTGTAAGAAATCTATTCTCCGTTTGTGGCCTAGTTGTGCTTTGTCGGTGTAGTGAACTTATCAAATAGCCACGTTTTGCTATATGGGCGCATACTTGCCAGGGATGGTCTTAACTTTCTCCTCACCAATGAAAATTGTCTGCAGCATTTTTAAGAAGTCGAATGTTTTTAGTTGTTTTTATTTTTTACTCGTTTACAATTGTTTCCACCTTCTATAGTTCTACTCTAATTTGAAAGTTTTAATTTTGTGGTTGTTGAAACTATTTTTTAAAGCATCCATTTCTTTCTGTAATAAACAGGCTTGTCTGCTTGATTGTGGAAAATCGAAATAGGCTGATGAAGGCATGTCAGAGCTGTGGTTGGCTGGGATCCGGAATTTTCTGGGATAGGCAAAGTACCTACATTTCATACAAGTCCCATGATGTCTTTAAAAGCCTACTTCGCTTTTCAGCAAAATATTGTTTGCTATGGCAAGAAATGCATCCAACAATACTGAAGGCATTTTCAGTGAAGGTGAGGCAACTGAGCAATCAAAAACGTTATCTTTATGCAAGAGACACGTTTGCTACATTTTTTATGAAACATAACGTCAAAATACCTTTGCAATAGGTGGACCCAGACTCTCTAAGCTTTTAACACATTCGTTATCTGTGCCTCTCACATAATGTCAGAAGCGGGTGAATATCTCTTGCTCCCATTTCAAGCTCCAAGAAAAATGCCACGCAGCTTTGTACATAACCACATTTGCGAGCAAAGTTTTCCTCGGTGAATTAAATAATTTCATCTGTTAGATAGTGCAAAACACTGATACCATGGTGTTTGTCGATGTCATCTTGCGTGAAATCGGAAAATACCAAGGTGCTTCATGTATCGTCCCCTAGTGTAGCATTGTCAAAGTAACGTTAATAAAATATACCAAGTAAGCTTGTATACCAAAGACACAGCTAATGCTGATCTAGCAAAACTCGTAATCTCTTAATTCTTCTAAAGCTTGCAATTTTGAACAATGTTTCTCATCTGTCTTCTTGATTGTGTCGTGTTATATTAAAGTTGTGGATGGGTTAACACGTTTGATTTTCCCCTACTTGGTTGCAGAATCGTTTGCTTACATTTTGAATTAGACTAGATTTTTAATTTCCATCTATTAGTCAGTAATACGATCATTTAATACAACACATGACCATCAGGGTTGCTATCGTTGCAAAAAAAAATTAGTGAAAAGTCCCTTTTTTTGATGTTTTTATCTCGAAACTCGGTGTTTCTTGTTTAGTCGAGATTTTATAAATACATTTGAATAATGTGGAAAGTGGAGACATGTACATGTAGATTGTCTGCGGTTGAGACATTTGATAACTTTATGTAATATGACTAGTTTAAAGTGGTTTCCACGCAAAAATATTTTAGTGTTGGGCTAGAAATAAGGTATCGTGAAATACTCATTCTCTAGGCATGGTGTGAATGCATCAAGTATGTAAATCCGTGTTTCCTTCGTATTCTATTGAAGAGTACAGGGTACTAAAAGTGCCGGAAACTTGTTTCCTATCTTGCAATCATTGACCTGTTGCTACCGGATGGCTTAATACGCCAATTTTGGGATTATTGACAATACTTTGCCCCAGCTTAATATAGGACTTTAGTGGCTGATTAAGGAAAGTAGTTCTAGAGACTGCAAGATCGAATAATGTAGATCGCGGAATGGATGACGCATGCAGAAAACCAGTATCAATAACTACCATGTTTTTTAGCGTACATTTCAGTTTATAAAAGTTAATTAAGATGTTGTGATTGTCATAGAATTCCTTTACAAAACACCGTTGAGCATGCATCCACCAGTCATCCCTGTCTGTTGTCCTTTATGTCAGTGCCTCATTCCAAAATAGACGTAATGGCAAACCCCTGTTCATGTTGGGAAAATTATGTACATGTACTCGTTTTGTGCTCTCTACACACTTTTGCGTTGCCATCATTTGGTAAGGAAAAAAGAGCTACCGGTATTTGCTTTCTGGTGTTATGTGAGAAGTATGACGCCGCGCTTCAATTATGCATCATAGTAAGGCAGTGTGTCATAAATGTGTGCTATCCAATGAGCTGCGTAGAAAATCCCCCGTCATACAATATTAATGTGCAACATGAATATTTATGATCTATCCAAAAAGTCACATCCATCCATAGGCTTACTGAAAAACCAACATAATTGGAAAATGTGTTCGTCCTTTCAATTAACGAATTTTCAGAGGCGCGCACTCTAGATTTATGTCCTCCCTTTTCCTCGAATGGTGATATGGCGTTATTTTGTTTCAAATTTGCCTCATTTGCCCCGCTCCCCCTTTGTTTTGGCGTTCTGTTACTGCTGTTGTATACAGTCTTGAAATTTTCATTATTTGATTATTAAATTATGATTTGAAAGCTTATGTGCTAGTCATATGATTATTGAAACAATGGGAGGTGTTTTGACATTGGCGTTCGTGTTCCAGAAAACTCTTCGGACACGCCATCAAGTTCAGTAGTCAATACACGCAATGGTAAAGACTGCTAGCAATATATCGTACAGTAAATAATTCGTGCTGTTAGTCTGATATTTCTCTAAAATTGAAAAATTCCTCAGTTATTTTTAAATGGGAAAAAAATAACTTATAACCGAGCGGATAGAAAACTACTACTGTATATGCTGGATTCATTTTGTCTTGTTGAAATATTTACATGTATAAACGAGATATCTAGATTTTCTAAAGACATTTGTTTATAAGCTGCAATGTAATAAGGGCACTTAAGTTTTAGAAATGATATGTTTGATATACTGTAGAGTGAGCAAAAGGACTGCATAAATTGGTTTAAAACAGCGATAACCACGAGTAATTTATTTAAACCAATTAGCCTTTTGATTTTGCACACGTGACTGATGTGTCAACGTATTGCGTAATTTCTTATTTTTATTCAGTTTACGCTGAACATTTTGTGTGCACCTTGAACCACAGTACTTGAACACCGTCTTATGGTCTTACTGCGTAAAAAACCTCTGGGGAATTACCATGGCCAGCAAAATCAAGAATATACGGTACATACTGTATATGCATGAAAAATGAATTCTTTATTTTAGAAGATTAATCGTGCGTTAAAAAAGTTAGCTTTGTCCTGCATGTATTGACGCTGCGTGAGATCATCCTTGCAGAAGTCTCTAAACTGGTAAGATGGCGTCCATTAATTACGTGAGGCGCTTTGGCGATTTTTTGACACCCCCCTCCCCCCTTGTGAGATATCGTGAGATTTGGCTCGACCCCCACCCCATAATCTCGCGTGAGATTTTTTTCAAAATGCGTATTTTTAGTGTAAATACGTTAATTTGTGCTTGATTGCATTGGATTTATTTAAAAAAACATAATTTGCTTAGTTATTTTTATTTAAGACTAGATAAGACTAATATTTAAGACTAATAAGAACGTATAGTCTAGAATCACAGTACATGTACGTAAAAATTATCAATGATAGCTATAGTATAATAAATGGAGGTGAAATTTGAATATGCTGAATGCATGGTTGTTTCCTAATAATGCGCCCTTTTAAACTTTAGCGAAAGTATTTGTTATGATTTCGGTAAAGTGGCAAGAATTTCTTGAGGAATGTAGAAATCCAAGCATCCGCGAAATTTCGTTTGTTCGATTACATGTAGCTGATAAAGTTTGTGCATTTTTTAAATGTTTACATTTGTTTAGACAAATAGTACACATACTGTAGAAAGGCTTCACATTTGACCATTCACAGAATTTCACCATCATTTATAAGCGAAACTGATTCAAAAATTTTGCAAATCGCACTTTGGTTTTCGTGAAATCACGTGTGCAAAAGGCTTTCATTAATTGGTTTAAAAACAGAGATGACCTTGACTGAAGTTTTTAAACCAATTATTGCTAATGTCAGTTTGCTTTAGCTCGTGCTAATGCAAAATTGCGCTTTCGCTGTGGGCAATGGGCGAAACATCAAGTTCCGACGTCATCTAAGACAGATTTACATAATACAAATTGAAGTTAAGAAGCCCATTCTTTTCGCGTCTGATTTTGAATTTGTAATAATTCTAAGTGTTAAATTCTTAATAATTCTGAACTTGGCGAGGGTAGCAATGACGCGTCTACTCTTGAAACGAAACTACGGTATACCGTTAAGAATTTGTATCAACCATCAGGATATTGACTCTAGGATAATCGACATCGGATTTTAATATGTAGATTTCTGGCCGTATCTTCAGGATGAATTTGCCTTGACAGCAATAGCGCGGGATCGAGTGCTCGAACCATGGATGGAAATAAAAACCTAAATTGCGAGGTTTCCCCGGTGCACATGCCACAATTGATCAAATCTCTGCGGAAATGCATTATTATTGGATGCAAGACAACGCGAGGAACGCTGGAGCATTCATATCAGGTATGATCTAGTGGTACGCCACTTGTTGGAATTTCCTAATGAATAAGTTCCTTTATGACCTTTTTCCATCTCGTTGTTGTTCCTCCGATTGAGTGCCCCATTGCTGATTATTTTAGACAAACTCTACTTTTGCCTGTCAAAGTTGATGTACGCCCCGGTTGCGTGCGATGCTCATCTGTTGTGATCGAAATCGATATTAGTTTGTGTATGCATCTGTTGATTCAGTGCCTCCCGCGGGTTGGCATAGCAACAAACCATAACATTTAGTGCTTAGGAATCGTCTTACATGATGATTCCCTAAGTGATCATGTATATAATCCGGAGATAAATGGATATGGCCCTGCGACGGAACCTCTGGTCTTGGGCAGTCCAAGAATCTATGGCAACTATGGGCCATACACCTTTTCAGTCTGCTCAGATTGCCCAGATTGATGAGCAACTTTTGGGTTTGACCACTGTCTGTGTGTGCGAAGTTTTTGATTTTTAGTGATTTTGGAGGTTAAAATTATATTAGAATTATCCACTATTTTGAGTGACCAGTTAGGAGTTTATAAACTGGACAGGTATAGGCCTATGAAAACTTTGCTTTTCTGCAGTAATGCATTTCACGCACTGCAAACCAAGATATCCTCGAAATAGGACGAATTGGCCGGTGCATCAAATTCTGCTAGGTTTGCCACTATAAAGACATGCATATTTTTAAGATGATGCATCTTGTTAAGAATATCGAAGAAACATCAGTTCGTCTTATATTTCCCGAATAGATTTTAAGTTATTTAATATGCAGTGTATATATGGTTACAATAACCCCAAGTATCATAAAATCAAATAAACGAAGCAACGAATAAAAAATGTATTCTGCTCGATATTATATATATATATATTTTAATGCTAACCAATTAATTGGACAAAAATATTAATTGCATATCTACCATACTAACACCGTTTCGTAGCCAAATCGGTTTTTTGAGTTTTTTCCAAGGTAAAAAACACGTTGATCGCTAATGCGACTTCTCATTGTTCATACCAAAGTGCAAAATCACGAAGTTGTAAAGCATTACTTGCATGCACTACTACATATTTTTCTGACATGAAAATTTGACTAAGCATGGTCATGGCAACAATCTGTTCACCTCAATCAGTTGATTTTGTCGCCCAACATCCGGAGGTTTTTCCGTGATTCACCTTATTTCGTACACCCTATTTGGCATCGGTATGTCGACCTCCTTGTCTTTGAGTTCCTCCTCCTGTTTTCTGCCAGTGTATTAGAGGTCGCCCTCGCGTGTCATGTGCGAATAGCATATGATGCTCTTAATGCCGCAATATCCATTTCTGCTCGGCAAAAATACAGTGTTGCCATGCCATTTTCGTTTAAAGTTCGACGCAATTTTATCCTCTTGTCTTTTTCCCCCCCATCCTCCCCTTTCTGAGTTGGGAGTTTGCTATAGCGATTGGAATAATGTATAACAATAAGGAGATTACACACGATCACTTTTGTCCTTTCCTGTTTACATGCAATATTACTTTTCGTGTATGGATTTATCCTCCTTATTATTTTTGCCGAGGATAATGAGTATTTATAATTCGGGGACCTAAGCAACGTTGCGCCGCCCTTTCCCCAGCAGTTTGACTGCTAGGGCGGATGAGAGGTCGAAAGGTCAGCGACTGAATTAATGTGGGTATGGCGAACGAGTGGGTTGTGGGAAGGAGTACTGCTTTCTTCTTCGTTTTCAACAAATAGCACACCTTTATACGTATTAGGCGTACAAACGACCCCCGTTTGGCATGCTAATTGGTTGCAAAAACGCCATTTCAAAGTGCGCAGTAAGCGCATTGAATATTGCATTTTCTTAAATTAGATATTCTATAAAAACATTTTATTTGCAATTATCATTATGGACCAATACTTGTTGACGACGGTAGCTTGATGAGGGGATGGACATAAATTGGCGCTGATGCCTTCCATAACGGCATAAGACCACTGTAACATAATGTGTCTGTAATCGCAATGCTAACAATTTTTGGATCACATTCGAGATTACTTTTTTTCTTATACGGTACTAGCGGTAAAACCCGGCCTTTCCCGGGTAAAAATTGTTGTTTGATTTTCTAACCCCTTTTTATGCGATCAGGAGTTAGATTTAGCTGTCCTTTGTCTTCAAAAGATGGCGCTATATGACCTGGATAGATCCCGGATGGGGGACGGGAAATTTGTTTGACAGTTTTATGGCCCGTGGTAAATTTAAAAAGATTTATGGCCTTGTTATTCCCCACGGCGTTCACGCTCCTGGGGGGTGTGCCATGAGTGGTTAATCATGTGGACTTGCAAACCTCAAAGGAGACCACAAAAAACCAAGATGGCTTAGTTTTGTATTTTATATATATATAGATATTCATCTATCATTATGCATTTCTATGAAATTTTAAATTTGTCATTGTATTTAAAACAAAATAAACTTGAATCTAAAGTTTCACGCAAAAAGATTCAAAACAAAAGTTGCAAATCTTCGACAGTGCGATTATGGATTTTTCCCAAGTTTATAGATTTAAATAAAAAAATAAACTGAAAAATCTTACAACTAAGTGGAAAATATAACTTTTAAGATTTGATTCTTCCATAAGACATCTACAAGTCAGGACCGGCCCGACCGCCAATGCTGCGCACACGCAGTCAAATTTCTAGCCAAGCTATTTTTAATATAATACACATTATAGGTTAAAAATATATAATTGCATACATTAATTTATGGTAAAATAAATATTGAGCTGATTCGATCTGATGTTTAAAAAAAATTTTCATTTCGGTATAAGGTCGCCTAAGGAAGATGTTTTTCCAAAACTTTAAAAGTTTTGTGGGTATATAGTTTTTTTTTTTCGCTGAATGATATTACTTCTGGAAAACAATTAAGACTCATGAAATAATACATTCAATGTTATTTCTTCGTAGGCTTTTTATTTTGTTTTCACAATTAAGAATCTTTAATTTCTCAGTTTTATTTAAAGTATAGTAATCCTTAGAATAATTCAACGTAATGTATACGTGAACTGAAACATGGCTTCATTTCAACGTACCATTTTGAATTATCCCTACAGTATATCTACTTTTCTTTAATGTTACATTTTCTTAAATGTTATTCATTCATAAACAAAAGCATGAATGATAATTAATATGTAACATGTATACTGTAATTGTTAGGGCGCTTCTATTGTTAGGACGCTTTCATGTCTTGAAATGGCGTATTCTTTTATTAACTCGTTTGCTTATCTTTTGAGATGCCATTCACTATAGTTTGTATATAATTCAACTGAATCACCGATGGTCCGTGAGCTCTGCCACCTACAGGTTCATTAACAACTATTGTTACGGAATTTTCAATAATGGTTGTTTCCTTGACAACAGTTTTCCTTATTCAAATAAAAACTGATTGTGAAAGAATTCGCAAACGTCAATGTGTTCAATCAGCAAACACAAACCAACATTACATTAAATAGCTTTTCTACATTGTTGTTGATACAAAATACTAAACCATTAGAAGCTATAAAAAATGTCTAAATACATCTGTTGTTGGTCATGAAATGTCAAGCATAGGTTTAATTCAGATCCATTCTGCCCTAGAATCATGATAATGTGGGCCTATCTAACAATCTGCAATTGACTGCCGATGACTGTTTTTTCAAAATATAGAAAATAACTGAAAATTGAATGCTACATTCCTACTTTTCGAAAGCACAAAGAACCATGTTATAAAATAAACAAGTTGTAATTTTCTTATGCACAAAAAACATTTGATCAAATGATATGATTTTAAAAAATACTACTTTAGTTTTTATAAAAATGAACAGTTTGTATTTACTTTGAATTTACACTTTACTTGACATTTTCATTTTTCCCGTTATTTAAATGATAATTAAAAACCGATCGAGTGGTACTTTCTTAAAAATTGATATAGTTTCAATTTCGTACTCGATTTTAAATTGGCAATCATCGTATCACGTTTCTTTTGAGCTTATCAGAAATTTACATTTTAGCGTTTTATTAAAGCAATTCAAATGAAAAAAATTTAAATCGAATGATAAAGTTGAATGCACAAACTGAATTCGGTCTCATATTGCTCTCGATTAATTTTTCTTATTTTACGAATCGCATTTCTTTTGAGATTAAAGCGACTTTACATGCTGTTGTACATTTAAAAAACGTAAATAAACATGACAAAAAAAAATTCGAATCGATTTTGAACTAACGGTTTATTTACATTAAAAAAAACCTAAAACTGTATTTACAATTCCTAAGTGCTCCAAATTATTAGAATAAAGCAAATCTACGCGTTGTCGTTTATTAAGAAGTAAATTAATATGATTAAAAAATTCAAATTTCAACTCGATTTTAAATTTCTTTCCTTGATTACATTTTTTTAAATCCTTAAATTTATCTTATAGACTTCTTTCCAAAAATAAAACTGAAATTTACAAAAGACAATGCTTAATACTTAATTACTAAATACTAAAAAATGGGCGATACAAAATATCCGTCTGAAGAAATTTAGAAAAAATAACGTTTCACATAGAAAACTGCATAACATATACATGTACTTGTTGACTCTTAACAGTATCGAAATAAAAATACCTTGTGATACATTTAAAATACATTTTTTTTAAGGAAAAATAGATTTACAATGTATTTAAAATAATATATTTTTTTTAAAAGTACTTTAAATTTACATTTCTTTGTTTTGTAAAATATATTGAAAATGCAGTTGAAAATATAATTTGCATACATTTGAAAATGTATTTTGAAATAATTTGGATTGTTCCAACCCATACATATTTTGAATAACTTTTAAAATGTATTTTAAAACTAAAAATAAATCTGTTTTTTAAAAATGTATTTTAAAAAACATTTATTATTACAATAATACATTTCTAAAGCTTTTTTTTTCGATGTGTGTATACATTTGTTGAAGTTGAATAATGTGGTTATAAAGGTTCATAGCTCATCCTTTCCATTATATTGAAGGTTTGTTGGATGCCTTCAAAAATGATACCAGGGACGTACAGTAAAAACTCGATTTTATGATCCTCTATTATATGAAAACTCTGTTTTATGAAAGAGGCTCTTGCCGACCACACCGTGCGATTTTTGGCTGGCGCAGGCCTCAACCTTGGGAAAATTAATTAAATTCATTAGGGTACCTTGTTTGAGGCCTGCTCGTAGCATTAGTCCAGCTATTTCAACTTAAAAAAATAAGGGATTTGGCTTTGACAAAAAAAAATAAAGATGGTGAAACAGAAGAAGATTGATGATTTTTTTTAAACCTGCCTAATAAAAGTGATATACATGTACCTGTAATGTTATAGAATAACTTTGTATATTTAATTGACTTGTTTCCTATTTTGTAAAATTGGTTTTCTATTGGTAGGAATTTCAATCTCCCTTGTGTGAACTTTCAGTTATATGAACCACATCTGGTCCCAATTAGTTGATATAAGATAGGTTCTACTATACTTGGAAATCTTGCAAATCGAAAATTTCTTGTGCTAAAAAGTGAACAACATGGACGTAATGGGAAGCAAATCACGATTAATGCATCATTCGATAATTACGGATGCACGATCGGCCATTTTGGCCACGAGATCAACCACGTTATCAACCATATGATGGCCATGGCAATTCTATCATGAAGAAAAACACGAAGTTTGGAAGCAAGAAGTGAAATCTTAATTATTTTCTGTACGACAAGCGACACATCGTTAATAAAAAGCGAAAGTTAAAATTTTAAGGGCGCAAAAATCTCGGGGAAGCCGGAAGTAGTTTAACCGCAACGGAAGTTGCTTATAGCACACCTACTCGAACGAATTAATAGGAAATAAATACTCAAACCCTTACCTATAATGTGCACGGGCTCGTTAGTATATCCTTTTAAAAAGCCAGCTAGACGGAGTGCAAAACTAAGCTCAATTTGTCGATTCCAGATTCGCCCAAATATGTTTACCAAAATGGTGAATCTCTTCCTAGTATTTTTAGCAGCTTCTTGTCTCTGCTGGGCCACGGAGAATATCATCCTGGAGCCTTCTCAACTTCCGGACGGAGATTTGAGTATGTCCGGACCGCCTCAGCCACCTGAATTAGGAGCCTCGAGCAGACCCGAACAACCGCAACCACCTGATGGAGATTCGAGGAGAATTGAGACATCGCAGCAACCAGAGGATGATTGGCGACGACTATTAGAAGCCCAAGCAACGCAAGAGTTGACGTGCGAAACTTCTCTGGCTTACTGCTACAAGCCGTTCAAGCTAAACACTTCAGGCAGACAGGGGATAGACGGTGGACAAGCAGACCCTATTCCACCGCAATACATGAGCCCTGATGGCGACTCTTATAGCTTAAGTCGTCATCTCTGTTTCTGCGACCCTGACTGTCACCGTTTTGGCGACTGCTGTCTGGACGCCATCATCATCATGGACCTGTATCACACTGTAAAGGAATTCGAAGACAGTTTGCTGGACAGCAGAAAGGGAGACGAAAGAGAATGGGAGTGTCAGGAGTTTCCTGACTTCAAGGTAGGAAATTTTACGATTTATCCGCTGCTTTCTAGTGAAAAACGTGCATCTTTGTGGAGCATCAATGCCCCAATTAGAACAATCAGGCCTGTTTATGCCTCGCAATGACGCACGTTGAATACACTAGTACGCTAAATATATCTTGAACAAAAATTCGTAATATTTAAATAGCGAGTTCGTCCAGGCTCTTGTTTAATAAAATACAGCAAAACCCAAATGTAATCCATCATTTCAAACTCGCTGGCCTCGACATAGACAGAAGGTATACGCAATTGTTTATGTAGGTGCAATGCGTTATTTTCCATCTTCCTTACCTTTACCTAATGATCCATCTTAAGTAGTTTCTAACATTGTTCTCGTACCTTGTTAACATTAAATCTATGTCCACACCGGAGAAAATGGAACTAGTTTACGTCGCTATCATATAATTGCTGCCAGTTATTTACACGAATTGTTTTATGAACAATTTTTTTATATAAATAGTTAGCTACATCGTGGACATAAGTTGGTTTCCAGAAACAACTGGAAACCAAATACGTGTACATGTAGAACAAAACGTTATAATTCTATTGTATTTCTAGAAATCACAACTGTACATGATCGGTGCCTGTCCAACAACGTACACAAATATCATTACCAAGAACCGATGTAGGCGCCAGGTGCCAGAACATAAGTACGACTACACGCTGGACGTCCCGGTCCTTAGCCGGAAGACCAACGTGACTTACGTCAACGTCTATTGTGCCATTTGCAACGATGATGCCCTAATGCTGCACGAATGGGAAATCCTAATTAATTGTCCATTGGAGAAACCAAATTGCACCGACGAACTTCACTCTTGGAATTACTCTTCAGGGAGGAGACGGTGGTTTCAGCCACGTGAAAGTTCAAGCAATCCAGCTTACTTTGTAATTAGCACTATGGTGGATTTTTATGAAGAATTCGGCGCCCGTATGTGTCGAACAATAATCATAGACACGTGTCCACTTAACTGGAGGAATGACAGAGAGAGGACTCTATGCGAGACATATGCTCTCGTGGTCAGATCGGGAAATTCGTCAGATTATTGGTCAGGAATGTTTTACAAAAACGAGTATTGCGCAATTTGCAATGGGGAGGCTCCAAATAATCTGAACTGTCCAACTGAAATACCAAAAGTAGGGCATAGCGCCACTTCTCCGATGATACCGTATACAGTTTTGCTGGACTTCATGGGGCATGGTCATCAGGTTGGACGAGCAGCAGGTGGTGGCTGTGGCAGCGATGGACCCAAATGCGGCTTCGGAGAGTTGTGCGATGCGGTGTTTAAAAAATGTCGGGTTTACACCTGTGGCGTGATGTACGAAATGGACGTTGATGGAAAGTGCGTCGCCAGTGCCAGTGAGACTGTCCCGCAGTATCTAAATAGCACCTGCCCCAAGATTTACTTGACAGAAGACAACTTCACACGTCATCTCAATAACTCCGTTT